>JAGDQP010003067.1:60007-78919 GCA_022664845.1 Lepisma saccharinum
TTCGTTAGTAGCACTTGTCAGTTCTATCTGCTTCGTTAGTAGCACTTCTGGCTGTTCCAAAGAAGTTATAACAGCAGGTAGGAAACCAGCCTTGCTTTGATATAGATAGAACAGTTTACCTGTAATTTCATCTTGCGACACTAGTTTTTGAGTATGGAGGAAATAAATGTTGCAATTTTCGCAGAATGAATGAGTCAACACACTTCTAATAAATACAGAGGAAAAGAGGAAATCAACTTTGTATATATAAAGCTTAAATAAACTTGGTATAAAAACTTAAAAAGATAGAAGTATGTTTAATATGACCTAAAAATCATTAGAATATGCTCCATCAGAATAAAATGGCCAAATATGCTCTAACGAAGTACCTTTATTTAATTAGTTCTTTCATGAAATTAATTCCTACATTCCATAGGAACTCATCAGGCTTGTCGAAAGAAATATGCTAAATGCAGATCCCAAGCCCTAGATATAACCATTTCTGCTTCTGATTGAATTTTTGTTAATATTTTTAAATGGAATGTAATTTTATTAATTTTATTTATTTTTATCTTTTGCGACTTCAGATTACGCTCGAATAAATCCTAGAAAATGGCGCACGTAACTCTTGTAAATACAAATCTCAGACGAGGGACCAAATTTTCACTTACAGGTCTAATTCTTCTTACCAATTATCTGCGAGAAAATACGTGCGGAAGTGATAGATAGCTTGGTTCATCTTGAGTGAAACAGTTTCTTCTGAACTACGAGTGTTCGCAATTCGGAAACTCTATTTGGACATTCAGAACTTGTAAAATTGCGGTCCCAAATTCCAAGAGTCCAGATTTCCGGCCGGAATTTCGAACACGCTTGAGAGAGAAAGTGGTAAACAATGTTTTTTTGACTTACAGCAGGGAGTATAAAATTTATTCACATTGTTTAGGTCAGTTCTTTGCATTTCCGTTTGATATTTCCATAATTCCGGAATAAACATGGATGACATTCAGGTTCCTGAATTCTGGAACGTTCTGTAAATGAGAGGCCTACGTTCTGCTCCCAGTTCCGAGATAAAGCTCAGCGGTCTCTTGTCCTTAGTAGTTTCAGATTTTCCCGCCGTACAGCGCCACTGTCTGCAACACTTTAGTTGTCAAGCCACACGCCTCAGAAACTATCACAGAACTTGTAAGGATGCGTATTTGACATTATGGGAAGATGCACAACATTTTGAACATTTCAGTACTGTCACTCAGCTGAAACTGCTCCGTAAGGCCGATATTTTCCCCGGGGCATTTGTCATTGCATGTTTCTGTGCACCCACACGTGGCCTTGAATCCAGATTTGAATTTAGACCTTTTTATGATGGCCCTTATAGACATGCATGGCTCAGAAGAAAGGATAGAGGAAGAAGTCAACCAGGGTCTGAGTGAAAGACCATCCCGGCATTTACCTGAACAATTATGAGAAAACAACTTTGGGGTTAAAATGGGTCCCCCTGTATCTCGAAAACTAATCAATTCAGGAATATTGCAAAGGAATATTCTTCATCCAATATGAAGCCTATATTAATAACACAGGGTGATTAAAAAGGTGTTAATACTTGGAGAATTTGTACATGTATACATTTTGTTTCCAACGAACGTAGATTGAAAACCCGGAATGTGTCTTAACATGGCCATTAAATTGTCCAGATCTCTCACACCGTGTGGTTTTGTTGTGAGGGGGGGGGGGGGGGGCATGCGAAAGAACGTGTTTATGCTGTAACAGAACATCCTGTGCAAGATCTCCCATAGAAATATGTAAATGGTATCGCAATGATACGCAAGGCAATGCTTCAGGACTATAACCTACAGAATTATGGTAATGCGGGCCGACCTAGTAGTCGTGCGGTTTAGGGCGCTAAGTTCGAATCCCGGCTGGAGCATGGATGTTTGTGGATTTTAGAGACTTAACAGGTAATGGTCTCGAGACGGGCCGAAGTCAGTAGTTACTAAAATTTCCCCCAAACACAAAATTTACATTTTTTAAAATGGTAATACGGATACGGTTTTGGCTATTATCGGAGCCGGTACCCGGTCTCGGAACTGGTTTTAGGATCCACTTTCCCCCATGTGTAATGCAGACCACCCAGAGAAAATTCCATGACTGTATTTGCAGTGTGATGGCGAATTGGAGACTCTGAAGACAAAGTATTTATTACTAGGATATAATATGCTACTGTTGATTATTTGATCACTCTGTATTTATTTCCTTTTGAGTATTTTCTGAATATTAGAAATTCTAACGGTTCTACTGTCAAGGTTCATTAACAGCACGGGCTTTATTATATTGACATTTGAATTTAATTTTTAAGTCCTTTAGGTAACTTTGGCTCAGGCCGTATGAATGAAAATGGGATGAATTGATGGACTGAAAAATGTGGGAGGAAACAGGAGAACCCGCGCACACGGTATTTAACCACCAGAAAACCCACATCACATGAGCAGGGATCCTATCGACGACCCCTAGCACCAGAAGTGAGCGCTCTATCACTCTAATATATTGACAAGTTTTATGGCTAGATATAAGTAAGATGTGTTCAAATATTGTTTTTCAATAGGTCTACCATTACTGCTTTATGTACTTGACATCCAGACTGTGAAGGACTGTACACCAACCTGCTAGAACTGAGCGTAAAAATTCAAATTACATCTCTCTTCTTGTTTTTGTATGTATGTGTGAGGGAGAGAGGGAGGGGAAGAGAGAATGAGAGCGAGCTAGAGAGAGAGAAAAAAAAGAGAGAATGCTTGTGGACAGTTTCTAAATTTTTTCTTATTAACGTATGCAGTCTTGCATGTTTTAAACTTTTTTTGTCCTTTCTCTGTGTCTGGCTAGATAGCATCTCACCCGAGAGAGAAATTTCACCGAAACCGCGTCACTCAACCTGTGGGTCACCGCTTTCCGGCCGCAAAATACGTCATCTGCTCTGGATCACCGTTGAAATCTTGAAGAGAATAAGCGTCCACATTAGCCCTCAGGGTATAGTTTTTTCCGGCCGTTTCCTAGAGAATGAGAATTTTCGCTCGTTTTTATGTGCTTCGAAAATCTGAGAGAAAATAGTTTTTTTTTTTTTACGTATAGAGTTACGAACAAACTCTAGTACATCGACATGTGGCGTGTGTGCTGTCAATAACTTCCAAGACATCAGATCTGATACAATGCGTTGGTTTCAAATTAATAAATAGATATCCGAAGGAGGTATTAAGCACGTAAGTGCAATTTGTATTAGGATGTTTGGTGTCTACAAAATATAGGATTCTATTCCTTGATAACCTAAATCTATTTTATGATCTTCCATAGATGATTCTAATACGTTAATTGTGTTCAAAATACAGTTTAATCACAACATAAATTACAAGTAAAATCGTTTGAAATATACATCATATACTAATGGGAATAGTCTGCCGTGTGTGCAGTGATTCCGCCAGACCATCCCTGTGGGGGGGGGAGGTGTTAACCCCCCAAAGTCTCGACCCCAACTTTATAAATTTTTTGCTGTGAAAAATCGATAGAAACCGTACAAAACTTCACTTACACCTTCCCAATTTGGACTTTACACCACCACCCCCCAAACTGAAAATCCTGGGCGGAAACCCTGCGTATGTGTTTAGTAGTTACCGCGTATTACTTATGAAAGCGAATGGAAATTCGTCTGGTTTCCTCCACAGTGACACAAGGCGACTGTCGTAGTGGTACCTTGTTTTGAGTCCAGAAGTATTACCTAATCTTATTTCTGTCACGGATAAAGTAAGAGTAGTCACGGAAAGAGGATATATGGTAAAATGTGGAACATTTCCAAAGTTCAGATTTCGAATAATCACTGGAGACCTAGTGGTGCGGAATTTTGAGTCCTGCTCACTCCGGGTTACCTAGAGTGGGACTTTCCAGGGATGATCTCAGGCCAGTAGGTAAATGACTGAGATGGTATCTACAACATGGCCCCTGAGCGTTACCTTCCCATCCCTGGCCCCTGGTGTGCTCGCCGAGGGACTTCATCTTTCCGACATATAATCGGTTTTGGCTGCAAATACCTTGATTTCGATAGATGTTGTCGACTTCGGTAGTCGTGTGGATTAGGGTGCTAGGCCGGAGATCACGAGGTCTCGGGGACGAATCCCGCCTGGAACGTAGATGTTCGAGATTTTTAATAACATTGCACTCGTACTATGTAGACGGGCCGCAAAGTCTATAGTTACTGAAATGGCCCATACAAAACAAAAAGTTCGATTAATAATATCAATGTCTTTTTGGTGTGTGGAGAGAGAGGGGGTGGAGGCTTATCTTTTGTTCCGTTTTCTTTACACAAAACAGACCCCCCCCCCCCCGTAAAAACGACACTGAAAATCCTGTGATATTTAACAGTAAGATAGATGATGAAGCGAGTGTAGTTCAAGGTTGTGGTTAAAATAATCTAACAAAAACATCACAACAGATCACAGTCTTGATAAAACTTATTTGAATATAACTGGAAACTTTTTTTTTTATCTTGAGGATGTCATAAAGAAAACACACATGCTGCGAAGCTTACAAAGTTACGTGTCAAGTGACAAGTATCGTACAAATCCGTTAGTGTAATGAATGCACCAGAACCAAATATCTGAGAAGACCGAATACATTTGATGAGATTGTGTAAGTATGTGTTTCTCTCTCTCTCTCTCTCTCTCTCTCTTGTGTGTAACGCATTTTTGCGTAATATCTCGAAAAACTTAAGCCTATTTTATACATTGGTTTTCCAGAATTTAAAATTGCTTCTATATCCAATTTTAAATCTTGATGAAATAACATTTTGACTTAACGACTTCTGTTTCGTTTATACAGACCAATTCTCGAAAAATGTAGTGTACATCGTTCATGATTTATGGTGAGATATTAACTTAATTTTGGATTGTAACAACCCGGTTTTTAGAATCGATGTTAAAAATGCCGTGTTTCTCGAAATTGAAGCTAATTTTTTACTCACCATTTGGAAAATAAGTTCATTTCTTGTTTCGGTGTGATATTACATACATCCGAAGCAGTGGCAGATTCAGAGAGGGGGCGTGGGTGCGCCCCTAAGGCAATTTTTTTATAGCGTTATTTCAACAATTGAAGCCAAATAGACTAACTCTTTTATATAAATCATAAATCACAGCCATATTCACAATCCACTAGTGGATGAGGCCTCTCCCCGAAGGGAGGAGTTGGTCTACTGCTCCCACGCTGACCAGACAGGTTGGGAGAGGAAAGCCGAAGCTCTCACTGTGATCGCTACCTCTTTATATATATATATAAAGAAATTTTGTTGCCAATGACGCCCGGGTATTCAGAAACACTTCTGCTTTCAGTAGCCAAAATAATTCACTTAAAAACTCATTTTGAAACCGGTAGATGGCAGCATCTGCATTAAGAATTCTCTGCTTCAACATTCAGTGGACAAAGTGACTTAACTCAATTTTCAATGCATCTGATAATTGAGATGATTGAGGTCTCATTGTTAGTAGCTCTTAATGAAACCTGCTGGAGTGTTGTGGCAAGATCTGCAGAAGGAAAAAGTAGTTCACGTAAGAAGAATCTCAAAATTCAAGAGATTCCCTGAAAGCAGGCCAAGAGCTTGCAGATAATCATACGTAAGTTTTTTTACCTTTGATTTTCAAAAAGCTTTGCCTTTCCCAAAGTACCTCAGAATAGTTACCATTTCAATGAACAGTCAGGACCGAAAATTTGTACCCAGTCGTAAAATTTCTTCTTCTAATAAATTTGAAATGGATTGACAGATTTGAGCAAGTTCAAAAAAAAAGTTTTATCCATTCTAAAATTGTTTGGAGAAGACATTTTATTACTGGCTATGAGCTTTCGGCGCTGACTGTAATATCAAATTTATAGAAAATGGCCGATAAGAAATTTTCTCTACAAAAATGCACAATGTGACTACAGAACCAACAGAGACTCTGCCAGGATTTTCAATTTAGGGGGGTGTGAAGCCATAATTGAGGGGTTGATATCGATGTCTAAATCTTAAAAGTTAGGAAGGATGTGCTCGAGGATCTGGACATGTAACATCCCTCACTTGGGTCTAGGTCTGGTAGAATACCTGCCGAATCTCCCAGACTATGCAGGTTTAAAATATATGATTAACGCGCTCGGTTTCACAGAAATATCCTCTCTGTTTCATGTAAATTGATATTATTTGTGCAGATTAAAATATTTGTTCACAGGGTTAGGCTGCGCCGGTAGCCTAGGTAGCCCTCAGGATACGCTCCTGTTAGCAACCCTTGCCATTCCACAGAATTTAAAGTATTTTTGTCATCTGAATGAATCTCTCTTCCATGGACTAGACACATTCAAAGTGATGAAATGCACCAGCGTGTATCATCAACAACAAAGACCACCACCACCTACTACAGTGAATCGTAGTGTTAATAATAGTAGTACCATAGTTTTAGTGCTTGTATTATGTGGTCATGGGTTGTAATTCAGATCTTGTAAATGAGGCAATCAAGACCAGTTTATAAGCTATTTAATCCATTCTTAAAAGCTTATTTCCAGAGCGATTAGTCGCTTCATGACGCAATAGATTTTCTCCCTGTTTACGATTTCGGCGCAGGTGTTTAGTCATGGAATTATATGAGTTTTCGGGTGACCAAAGCGGTCATATTTATTCTTCACTCCCCCACACCCTTCTCACTTTCTCTCTTTACACTCTCATCCACAGATTCACACTCTCACGAAACTTCGGTTGTTTTTTTCGTCCCGGTAATAGTCGTAACGTTGTATTACAGTTTACGAGTTATTTGCTCATAGTAGGACACATGTGCGTAATAGTTGATAACAACCGTTATTATGACTTCGCTTTGCATTTGAGATGCAAAAAAAAAAAAAAGTTTTTACACTCACAACTAGTGCTTGGTTTGTGTACTCATGAAGCATTGTTGAGTGTATCTAGTTAATTCTCAACGTATGTACACTTGATGACAAAAATACAAGTTTTGTGTATCTTTCGATACTAAAAGGGAAATAGATGTCGTACGAAGGGCAAATAACGTACATTGTTGAGAATGAAATCACCTGTCAAAGGTTCAACCTTCTTTACATCCTTGTGCTACGTATAAGGGTTGTTTTTTTGTCCATGACTGTACTTTTGCAGAATAAATCAATTTGGGGAGAAAGTTCTAGTGTGTTTATCTATACCATATCAATTTTTTGTGGTCTTAGCTGGTAAATTTTGTCCTTAAGCCCGTCCCAGCTGAGGGATGACGTCCCTCGCCGATCACTTTGTAGAGTACATGGATAGACAAAGCAGCGGTCGGGGCCTAGTCGAGATACCATCCCTGTATTCTTCTAGTGAAACAGAAAAACCTGAAACGCATATCGGTTACCGGGTCAATCGACTCATATGAAACAGGTAACTGGGTCTGTCAAGGTTTGAACTAGGGTCTATGCTTGGGACCCGGTCTGACCCTGTAACTTGGAGGGTAAAGCAGAGATTGAATTATTTATTTATTATGCAGTACGCTGTTGTTTTTTGAGGTCTTTCTTTATATGATGCCCAGGAACGGGGCTGTTACGAAGCCGAAAATGTGACACCGAAACGTTTCTAACAATATTAATAACACACAGAAATAGTTTCGTATCCCCGGAAAGAACGAAAACGCTGCCAGAGGTGTGCAAAGACCCCTCCCCCATAAAGGCTATGCTGAAATATTTTTTTGTTTCAAGTATAAAATAGGATAAAACCATTAAAATATTTAAAACTCTGAATGAAACTACGTTCCCGTACAGAACCTCACTTCTCAAGGAATCTCACAGATTACAACTATATTGATTGATACAAATTACAGAAACAAGACCAGGTCACCGGATCAATTACGTCAAGATTCGACCAATGGGTAACCGAGCCTAAAAGTCTGTCATTTGAGTCAAGACTGTATCCCAAGTCATTCGGGTTAAGATCGGGTCAAGTTTCGGACCAGGTCACCAAAACTGATCCTGTTTCAGCTCTGAGAACGAAGAGCGCAATAATGGGACAAGTGAAAAAGATTAACCTGCCTTTAAAGAACCTACCACCATTGACAATTATTACTTTATGTATAGAGTTCCGTAGAAAACTTTGGGTTCAAATTGATATTGAACTGTTGTGATGAATGGCCTTGAACTTCTAAATGTCCTATCACGCAACTCGATTCGATCTTAAAAGCACGTCTTGTAGGCATTCAATAGAATATTTGTAACATTTTCCTTAGTCTGCAGACGGAGTGACTGCATGTGTCACAAATTTCAGGAATACCCAGGTTTCGTGGTTTAGAGGTTACAGCAGAAAACTTCGGATTGGCATTGGAGAGCTACTGCCATACAGGTTCGGATTTTGCTTATTATATTGTCTTTAGGGTCTTCCCATCAATATCACCAGGCGAATACCGATATGGTACGTAGACAAATAATACTTAGCCCGCTACTTTCCTTCCAACGGTAAAGCGATCTGTTAAGGCCGCCATCCATCCCTTAGGCTGTGTAAGTAGACTTTGCTCCCAGCTTGGTCCATGAATGTAAATAAAATTAAAATTAATTATTTGGGGGATGACGTCACGGGACGAACTCTGATAAACATTCTTTTGGGTCAGGAATGGGCGAAGCAGCTGCCAGAGCCTCAGTCTAGATGCTATCCTAGCATTTAGCATGTGAACGGCTAGGAAACCTTAGTAAGGATGATCGGCAACAGAAGAATAATTTTTGCATGTTTTCCCAGACTTAACCACTAGGCCACTGACCTTAGTTTTCAATCTAATAATGAATTCAAATAAATTTTAAACGAGTTCTGTAAGAAATATGCTTCTTTGTTACCTTAAAAAGCAGGGTTTGTCAATTTGCAGCTTGTGACCCTAAGGGGGGATCACAGGATGTGTATAAAAGGGGTCGCTGTGGAGTTGAGGGTTTCGTAGGTAAAAACTAATGAATTTTTAACGTGTTTTAGATTGCTTCTTGTTGCTATAATTATTAAAGCTTGCAAAACTTCTTAATTAGATTCTAGGACAAATCAGGGTCATTCTGATGCTATAGTGTGTTGTTCTCGTTTTCGAACTAAATGAACTAGTTCGTTCTGAACGACACTTTTAACGAACAAGCTCGTTTTGAACTGGTCGTTTTTTAACGAACTAGTTCGTTTTGAATTAAGTCTTTTTTTTTTGTTTTAAACTGGTCTTCTTAAACGGAGCCTCCAATCTAACTGCTTCCTAGAACTATAGCCGTCAATGCAGTTCAATCTTGACAGGTTGCAGTTTTTCTTACTTGAGTTAATTCCCGAGTCACCCCTTCCCTCAATACCTACTGTGTAGAAAGAGTTCTAAATCAAAACTTACATCTAATATATATAATATAATAATACACAGCCATATTCAATCCACTGCTGGATGAGGCCTCTCCCGGAGGGAGGAGGTGGTCTACTGCTCCCACGCTGACCAGACGTGTTGGGAGAGGAGAGCCGAAGCTCTCAACTGTGATCGCTACCTCTTTATTCAGGTAGCTCCCCAATTGGCCTCACGACGCTGGGTGGACGCCGCACAGGCAACACCATCTGGAGTATTCTCACCCGTCCAAGCACAAGCACTGACCAGACCCAGAGCTGCTTGACTTCGGTGATCTTACGAGAACCGGTAGACCAGCTCGGCTAGGGCGTTGCCATCTAATAATATATATATATATGGTGCCCGTAAAGCCCGTCCCCACCTCTGTATCTCCTGAACGAATGGAAATGGGGCTAACATTTTAGGCTAAAAAATCCACTTGTGATCCCCCCCTTCCTCGCGAGGTAAGGTGGCGGCAAACAATAATGAAAATTCCAGAAGGGGTGGAGTAATATCGCTTGAAAGATCTTGATTGAAGATGCCGGGATAGTACCTTGCAACTAAGCTCTGGTCAAATTTCTTCCCACATCCCTCCGCCTAACCGATTACAAACAGCGAACTTTTTTTTTTTAATATACGTGAGTACTCGGTAAAATAGTACCACGTTCAAAAGAAACTCTTGAATACAGTCGTCAGCCAGAGCTTTTCGTTCAGCGAACGCCACGAATTTATGCAACCAACATTATTACCTTGTGCTGCAGGCCTGCATATGTTTAGGGCGTCAAGGACAAGAAATATGCCAAGACCAGAGAGATTCGTTCTTGATGTTTTAGGTGACCTTTTGGTGCATATGCGAGGGGGGAAATAGGCAAAGAAAAAAAATCATCTTGTTTTGCGTAGTAGGGTGTGAGGCGAGGGAGAGGAGGTTATTTAAAGCAAGGATGGCTATGCACAGATTCTCTGTGATCTCTCATCCCCCTACCGTTCCACGCGACACGGGAAATGGCGGCAGCACAGAAGTGTGATACAGAAAATTAGTCCATGCAGACATGGGAGGTCTCCAAAGGTGTCAAAGCGACGACGACGCTGCTGACGAATCCATATTCATGAGCAAAGGGGTAGGCGGTTAATCAACGTCGCTGTAATTGGGCGGCCAGACTCAGATGCTCCATTAACTTATCCTGCCTCGATGCGGCAACTAATCCAAACTCTCCCTCTCTCTCTGCATGTATGTGTAGATGTGTGTTACTGTGGAGTGAAAATGTTGGCATATAGGTATGCAAAATACCTTCCCATTTTTTATTTTAAGAAGTTGTACATTGTCACTTGTTTAGTGATTTATTTCATGCTAGTCAAATGCACACCAATACGAAGTCTAGATCGATGCCATGGGAAGGTAGTCTTGAACAACACAGTACGGTCACTGGAAAATAAAATATAGTCTTTATCCTTTTTTCCTCCCTAGCTGTTTTGCTCCCTCGGGTTTCAGAACTTGTCTTTATTTCGAAATAATTTTCATCTGTCGTTTTGTCGTTGAACGTAGCGGTTTTATAGTTTGGGCTGTTAACGCGATTCGAAAGCAAGTGTCCTGTAAGCTCAGTTGAACTTAATTCTGTAGGGTGAAAGTTTTTATCACTTGGAGACTGGAAAGATTGTGTAACTTGAACATATTGTGAACATATATCAAATCAAGGGAAGCTGAGCCTAGTCGGGTGTATATGCTCTACCGCCATCCTTCAGGAGCAAGCATCATATTTAGATCAATGTTTCATTGGAAACGTTTCGGCGAGACCTTTCCAACGACACCTAATCACCTTCCTAGCCCTAGTAGTTCCTGAGTTGAAAGTTTTCTACAGGTTGACATAGCGGTTGCATAACGCTGATTACGTTTACACACCGCTCAATCTAGGATAAAGTAGAGGAAAGGAGTCTGCCAAAGTGTAAGGTAAATGTACCATCGCCGCATTTATTTTGGTGTTACTTAGGGAACGCCCTGGAAGAACCTTAGTCATATTGGTCGGCCGCTGGTATTGAACACAGGATCTCTCGAATGCGAAGCCTTCTGAAAAGACATCTCTGAACAGTAAAGGATGGTATTCAAGGCACGCTTGCAATTGCGCAACGATTTAATACTCCTGGTTTAACCCGCGAAACCTATTTTTAAAGATTACTCGTATTGCATATTGAAATGGCAGGAGAGAGATCGAGCTTCTCTCGAGCAATAAAATAAATAAATAATAATAATAAAAAAAAAACTGATAAATATTCTTCTTATCTGGTCAAGTGTCTGAAAAGTAATATTTACATTTTAAGAGTTGCAGTATTTCAAACTTATTTTTTTAGTGGTCACTTGTGTTTATATGTCTAGTTTAAAGTGCAATATATTATATAATAATCAATGTGGGTCAGTGAAAACCTTCACAGGTCGTTAATTCGTATTCAATTAATCGACTGATACCCTGTAACACGCCAACTTGGGGACGACACATCATTGTGTAAGCGTTCTATCCCATTCTCTGAAGTACAGTTGCAAAACATTGTTTTTTTTTAAATAGCAATATGGCAACGCGCGTCAACTGCTTATTCAAGGTACCATCCCAGCATTTGCCTTGTGTGACCGAGGGGAAACAAGGGAAAAGCTCAATCAGGATAACCGGGACTGGGTATCGAACCACCAACCGCATCCTCCTAAAAAGACGAGCACCCTGCTGACTGGTCTACCTCGTCGGACAATGATAGTATTGCCAAATTCCAGTATTTACTAATTTTAGAAGCTGTTTCCTGTTTAGATTGAAAATTAACAAAGTACTAACTTACCCTATTAATCCTTAGATACGAGTGAGGTTCCACGCTTTATCACAGTGATTCATCCGAGAGTCTCTTTTTTCTACTGTGTGGTGGGGGTGGAGGTTATTTGTGATGTTTGATGGAACGTATCCTTATACTTGGTCTAACGGTTGTATTTGGAACCCAATTAAATACCTTTAAGGTCACTGTAAAGCCAAGATCTCCAACAAAAGATGGCAGCACTATCTTCGTATATGTCTAATGTATTTTTATCGTTGCACGAAATTTCAATGCTGCTCCTACAAATTCAAGTCTAGAGAGTTCAAACTTCCAGAGAAGATAGTAAATAGCCAATCCGTGCCGATTTTTTTATTTTCTTTGTTGTTCATTGTTGAAATACCTTCATTGTTGTTATGGATATCCAAACCTATAATAACGAAGCTCTTTCAACAATGAACAACAAAGAAAATAAAAAATCGGCACGGACAGAACTCTTGAATTGGTTATGAACTTTCTTCCCTGAAAGTTTGAACTCTCTCGGCTTGAATTTGTAGGAGCAGCAATGAAATTTCGTGATAAAATTACATTAGACATATACGGAGATAGTGCTGCCATCTTTTGTTGAACTTGGCTTAACAGTAACCTTAATAAAATCACCATTCAGATGTACTTGATCCAGCCTCAGCAATATAATCAGCGGGCCGGACGAGGGGCTTCCCGGGCCGTAGGTTGCAGGTGCCTGTTTTAAACGATGTTAAACTTCAGTCTTCACCCATATTGCTATTTACAAAAAATTGGGGTTTTGTCACTAGATCACAAAGAATGAGGCAACACCCTTAAATTTATCACCGTTTTGCATCCCCCTTGAGATCCAACAAGACATGTGTTGAGAATATTGTGTAGAAATTACTCGGTTACGAAGTAAACGAGATCGCCACCCTACCCCGTATATATATATATATATATACACTCTTTAGTTCACAATGGTTCATGGTGTCTTCAAATCTTGCAACGTTAATTTAACTCATTTCCCGACGACATTTTGCACACTGACGTAAGTTGGGTGACAATACAACATTCCATTGTTACTTTTCTATATATTTTGAAAGCATATTTTTTTTTTTAATATGAACTTCTTTATCCTAAAATAAATACTAGCCTGCAACGATATTGGGTTTGACTGGTTGCAGAGCACTCTAGGATTTGGGCTACAAAACATTATCTTGAGAAATAGTATCCGAACACCAAAATAACTAAAAAAAAAAAAAAATTAAAAAAATACATTTTAAAGACATACTTTTCTTAAACAATTCGTACTAAAATGTAAAAGAATAATTTTTGTTTATGCATGACTAAAAAAGCATGGGGCGCGCCAATTGGAGAATTTATAAAGTGGCTGTATAATGTTTTTCTTTTTAGTCATGCATTTTTTACTTTTTAGTACGAATAGCTTAAGAAAGTGTCTTTAAAAAGTTTTTTTTTTTTAAGTTCAGTTCTTAATTCTTGTTGTGTCCTGCCTTTTTTTTTTACACAAAATATCCCGGGTTTCTGAAGTTATACATTGTGAAGTCACTTCTACACCAAACAGTGCCCTGGCTTTACCAGGGTCCAGCATAGCTGAAATGCACCACTGTTCTTACATTTGTTTTTAAATATGGGAACCGTATCTTGTGTACTGTAAGTTTATATTTATTTGTTTTCTTCTTAACGCAAGTTAACGTTATCCGTTGACACTTCTGTGGAAGAACGAATAGAGAAAGATAGTACTTGTGACCTTACTCCAAAGTACCCTCACGCCATTCACCTGGGAAGAGAAACCTGTCAGTATGATCTCTCCTGTCGTTTGGAACCCGGAACCTTCCGATCTTTGTTTTTTAACTCGCCTGATGGAGCTTTATTGAGTCAAGTAAAACACTGAGAGTACGGTTTTTATTAACGTGGACGATCATGAAATATTTTGAAACTTCGTATCTTTATTTTGAATTATTTTAATTATCTTAAGTACCTGTACATATGCCAACTATTAAAAAAAATAATTTTGCATGTCGAAAACAGTTATTGACAATATTTGTATGCAACTTTTAGCAAATATATATTCGTATTGTGTTTTCAGCTGTTTGATCGTGTAAGAATCTAATCAGATATTACCTTTCTTTCTTTACAGATGCCAATGATTGAAGCACGTCTTCGACCTAAAGATGTAGCTTACAGTTTGACGTGATGAAGCAGACTTCACGATAACCCAGAGAACTATATGGAAACATGGAGGGGCTATGTTGGAAGGAGGAACGACACGTCATCTCCTGGATTGCGCTAGCTTTGTTAGTGCAGTTATTGTGTTCTGTTAGTGGTGACTGGACCGTTTGTCCAAGTAGTTGCAAGTGCAAGTGGGTGTCAGGACGCAAAGCTGCGGAATGTGTATCAATGGGATTTACCACCGTCCCCAACAACTTGAGTTCAGAAATCCAGTCTTTGGATCTTAGCAACAATCCTCTTCGAATTTTGACTACGAATGTATTTAAATCCTCAGGATTAGTGAATTTGCATAAAGTGTTTTTGCAACAGTGTGAAATTGAAGAAGTGTACAAAGACGCCTTTAGAGGACTTGAAATTTTAATTGAGTTAGATTTGTCTAATAATCGTATTCAAACGTTGTACCCGGGTACATTCCAAGACAATGTTCGACTTAGGCTTCTTTTTCTAAATAATAATCCTATTCAGAAGTTGGAGGATGGACTATTTAAAGACCTAAAGTTTTTGCAGACCGTGGATCTTACCGATTGTAGACTTGCGCATATAAGTCATAAAGCATTCTTCAACGTTCCACAATTAACGCATCTAAAACTAGCTGGAAACAGGTTGGTATATATGAGGATGTCCGCTGTAGAACACCTTACTAAGCTAGTAAGTCTTGAACTGCAACGGAATATGTGGAAATGTGACTGCAGACTAAAAGATTTTCGGGACTGGGTAATGCAGAACAACTTGTATGCTTCACCGACAATTTGCGCGGAACCGGAAAGACTAAGAGAAAAACCTTGGAGCGAACTACAATCTAATGATTTTGCGTGTAGACCCGAAATTATGATTCCGAATGGTGCCGTTGTGGGAATCCCCGGGCGTAATGTTACTTTAAGCTGTAAAGTAACGGGAAATCCTCCACCAGAAGTTAATTGGGTTCTCCACTCACGTATCATTGCAAACATGTCCTTGTCTACTAACAACAAACAACAATTCGTAATATTGGAAACGGAAGGCGTATCAAGGTGGAACAATCTCACCATAACAAACCTTGCTCCCAAGGACAGAGGGGAGTATCAGTGTGTAGCCAAGAACCCTGGAGGAGTTGCCGAACAAAATGTTTCTCTTGTAGTGCGTGAAGATTATGCTTTAATTGGTGGTGATGGTTCCATTGACAGTGCAAGTTGGTCGTTGATCGTTGGGTTAGTTGCTGGTGCGGTTCTCCTTCTGGTGATAGCTCTTGTCCTCTGTTGCTGTTTCTGTAATAAGGAGAGAGACCACCCGAAGAAGACCAGAGATTCTTTATCAGCTAATGGGGACATTGCACATCAACCAGAACAAGAAAAATCTCTCCTAACTGTTGTGAATCCTGTGCAAAAGCCACCACGTCGTTATGAATCACAGCCTGTTCAAAATGTAGAAATGGTAGATGTCAGCAGACAACTTTTAGATCCTACATCTGTGACCCAAGATTGTGAGGACAGTGACGAAAGACTACCACAACATTCAATAGATTCTACCGAAGACCAGACACAGAGATCACGAGACACTATAGACGTTGACTCAGTTCGTTCTGATGGTCGGCAGTACCCTGATTTACTGGCATTTCCCCCACGAGCAAGTCAGGATTCACCTGCTGGTAGTTCTGCTTCTACTGCGCCAGATAACAGCCGTCTCCCTTCACAACACCCAGCAGCAGCAGTAACAGCACCGATCACTAGTTCTCCAAATCACAGCCCACCTTACCCAACACCACCAACTTCAAATGCATTTGGCACACTACCTTATTCACGTTCTCAGTCGCCATTCTCGCCACCGTATAATAACCAGCCAGTAGTGACACCTCGGGCAGGATATGTGACTATTCCACGACGACCTCGAGTCCCCAGCTGGGCAGCACCCCTCAGAATTGATCCATTGCTAAAATATGATCCGGTTTACGATAACTTGGGACCTCGTACAACGGCGGATGGAAGTTCAGTTCTGTCTCTGAATAAGACACCTGGACTTGAATCCCAGCCTCAAGTTTCTACTCTAGGTAGACGACCGTTACCTCCAACACCAAATTTTAATCCTAATAGCACGCTTCCTCCGCACTATGCTCCCATTGAGGAGCTCGAACCTGTTCCATCACCAGCTCCCACACGAGCACTTAAAGGATCATATCCTCGCAGCACACCCAACATTGCACGAAGCACTTCTCCAAGTCCTACTCGCAACAGTCCGTCACACGCACTACCGGGAAGTCAATTCGTCGATCCAGCAGCACTCGTGAAGAGATTGACGCCATCAGTACCTGACAGTGGACGGAACAGAAACAGTTGGGCAAGGTCGTCACCAGAAGGATCCAGTTTGTACAGAGCAAATGAAGAAGTTCATCAAAGACCGCCAAGTATGGATATGAGTGCTTATTGTGGAACTGTTCCAAAATCGGGAATCAGCAGTAAAAGATCGTCAGTTTCATCTGCTGCGGATGAAAGTGCAGATCTGAAATCCTCCCCGCTACGTAACGGTAGAGACCCTCTTAACAAGGAGGGTAGTCGATTATCGCATGGCTCTCCAATTGTGAATGGTTCAATAGGGCCTAGAAAGACTCCTGGGAAGGTGCCTCCCAAACCGCCACCTAAACCCAAGAAAAAGATCTCAACATCTTCGGGCTCAGACTCCGCCCTTGGCACCGATCCACTGTACGAAGATGAAGGTGAGGATGGCACAGAAGTGTGAGAGACACTTAACTATGTTGATAGGTTGTTGGTCATGTTAATTATTTTTAAGAACGTGACGGCATCGTTTTTTCCTTGGGTGCTGTGTTCAATCAGTGTGCTAAATATTTTTCTAGGAACAAGTAGTGCATTTGCCAAGATCATCGAGTGTTAAAATCATGTGTGCGTGTGCGTATGATTGTGTTGTTTTCATCTTTAAAAAGAAATTAAAAGAAAAATGAACGTATTGGTTCCTTTTTGTGGAGTATGAATATTGGTGCGTGCACAACAACGACATTTTTAGACCTCTTAGAACAAGGAGAAAAGATTTTTTTATTAAGAAAAAGAAGTGTTTAGTGGCTCCGAATGTCACAATTCTTTAAACAGTGCCTTCAATAATATTAAATATGCAGCTCTTTTTTGCAGTGTATATCTTTGCTTGTTCGACAAAAGTGATGTGGTGAGATACTTTTTCATGTGTATTAGGTTGAGTGAATGTGAAAGCTGCGTTTTTGGTCTTCCAAAGGAAAGAAGAATTAATAAGACATTACTGACCTCATGTTGGATTCTTTTTTTGTGAAAGAGAGAAAGTACATTGGTAAGCACAAGAGCTTGTGATACAGAATTTTTAATTGCTGCCGAAGTCCATTTAATACAAACAGAAAATTGTTTCAAAAGGTTTAATATTCTTTAAGAATAGTAAAACACATTATTTAACAAGTAAAATATATAATTCAACGTACATATGTTGTTATACTCTATATCACATGTGGATAATATCTGTATCTCTTTATATGGATGTGTCAGACGAAGTACTAACAAAGAATGTGAACGAGCAATCGAAAAATGTAAATTGAATTAAATGTTCCGAGTTTTACAGAGTGCATAACTAAAAAGTGATATGTAGTAACATATCGACAGTGTCACAATACACCGTTCCATTACGTTCCAGTACTTTGATACAAAATTGCACTGAACCGGCCCAGTTTGATTTGACTCTCGTATGTTCAACTGTTTTTGGTATGTTCTAGATTTACGTAATTTTCTTTAAGCGTAGTAATTCTAAAGCAAAAAAGTGTTAAACACTGTGAAAATTGTTCTTTTGTATTGAATATTCAAAGCTTAAACAATATCCTTCAGTTTGAATGATAAAGAACAAAACTTTGATGCATACTTGTGAAAAAAAAAATATTTCTCTTTGACTGCCATGACTTGTGCACATTTTTCCTCAGACTTGTACATTTGAATAAATATTAACACCAGAAAAATGGAAGTCCACTGGAGTCAAAGAGTATAGATGCTTTATGCTATAGTACCATCAGCAACGATGTAAGTTTGACGAGATTTGGATGCTGTTAGGTTTGTCTGCAGTACTTTCATTTATTCTACAGCCAAGACTTAGTGGAATTGGCTATTGGTGATAACGACTTTGATAGTTCCAAGTCTCTGAAAGGAAATAAGAAAAATTATTCATTTTTCGCGTTACAATCTATCTGTCTCTTTCATATAGTAAATAAGGTGCTTAACATAAAATATATATATATATATACGCTATGCGTTGTTTTTCTTCGCAGAAACCAACCACAATGTTTGTTAATGTACCCAATAGTTGCAAGAAAGGTTAAATATCACTGAAGATTCGGAACTTTTATCAGTAACACCATATTTGAAAGCATCTAATAGACATTTCGGAAGAAAGTGACGCGAGCTTTCGGTTTCGAGGAACTACTAATGGCGTCTATTAAAATACCCATAGAAGTAATAGTTCAGTATCACTTAAAGCTTTTAATAGTCACATTAAGAAAACAGCAAAATGACTGAGGTTACGGTTCAAAACGAGGACTAATGGT
>JAGDQP010003067.1:78929-97489 GCA_022664845.1 Lepisma saccharinum
TCAAAACGAGGACTAATGGTACAGTATCACTTAAAGCGTTTAATAGTCACGTAAAAAACAGCAAAATGACTGAGGTTACGGTTTAAAACAAGGAATAATTGTCCAGTTATCACTTAAAACTTTTAATATTCACATAGAAAGGACTAAAATGACTTGAGGTCAGGTTCAGAACAAGTAGTAATGCTATAAATTGAAGCATCCAATCTTCCTAGACAAGGAAGATAAAAATAAATGACCATAAGTAAGGAACTAATATCAAATTTAAAAGTACTTACAGAGGAAGGATAATGCTGGATAATCCACACCATTCAGCACGATAATCCTTCAGACTGTTTGCATTCTTGTCTGTCGTGAGAAATCTTCAGCGAAACTTATTGTTTTCTTTCTTATAATCCATATCAATGCGCCAAATCTGGATTTTACAGTGTTTGTTACACAATTCATGTTTTTCTTGTGTTGTTTTATTTTATGTAAACCAAAGTTGTAATTTACATATGTAGAAAACATTAAAGATTACGGCAATGTATTTGATACAAAAATTTACGCTTCATAGGTAAAATTTTTAGAAATCATTCAAGGTACTTAGCATATCTATTCGATAGTTATTTTTTTTTAAAGTCTGTTATTAATAACGTTTTAAAAAGTAAAAGTAAGCAGATTTATTTAAAAAATAATAATAAATGTTCTGGAAATTCAAAATATTTTCGTTTCGGTGGCGACTCTTTATCCACTACTAGGCTTACAAACGTCAGCAATGTGTAGGTGTTTTAAAAGATTCGACTGTGAATCATTAACATAATGTATAGATAAATATGTAATTCGAAAAGTTAGTAAAGACACACACAAAAGAAAACGGACAAAGTTATCTTACAATGACAGATCCAATGTGTATTTTGTGTACTGTTTTGTGTTAATATATTAAAATCACTTTTGTTTTTATGTAATATGTAAAATCATTTTTGTGATTTAAAAAAAAAAATATGAAAAAGTACTGAATGTACTTCGACAGCAATTTACAAGTCTGATGTCACAAATCAAAACAAAGAAATAACGGCAGTTGTTACTAAAGTATTTGAATCAATACGAAATTCAAATAAGAAAAACGTAAACAATTTTAAAAATAACGATGAACGGACATCGATAGATTGTTTAATGAAAAAACAAAACAAAAAAGCTTTCTTCATGAACTTGTATGAGTGTGTGTGATTGGAGCATTACATTCTATTTTTTAAGAAAAGAAATATATATATATAAAAAAAAACGAATTGAGGCGATATTGTAATGAAGAACGGGACCATAATTAAAATGCTTTTTAAAACAAAACAAAAAAATATGGACATTAAAAATAATACGAAACAAAGAAAGAACAAAGAATACGAAACATAGGAAAAAATAAAACCCACCAGATTGTTTACAGAAAAGTTCCAAGAATAGAAACGAGTAATTTTTTTTTCGTGGTCGGCCTATATATAAATATATATAAGTAATATAAATGTGTCCCAAAGAAGACTGTTTACACATTGCTTCTGTTATTTTATTCTATTAAATGCTGTTCTTGTTACCTGCTAATGGGGTTGTTTATGATTTTTTTTTTTAAAAAAAGTGTTGAGATTTTAAGTAATCCGTCAAGAACTGCTTTGAATGCAAACCCCAAAGCGGTTTTCTTAAGAAAACAAAACCAAAAAAAAAATTCTTAACACTGACAGAAAATAAGAATTCCTATTTTTACATTGTAATTGACTATTTCCCCCTCTATTCAACCCTAATTTTTTTTTTTGTTCTCAGAATAATGAATTACTTGGTAAACAATTTTAAGATGCCGATGTGTTCTGTAATGCTTTTTTTTGTTTATTATTATTATTATTATTAAATCTATGTTCTTTACGTATTCAATTTTTTTTTTTTTTACTGTTTAACTTTGTTTCGTGGAAATGAAATTTAAAAAAAAATAGAGGAAGAGCTATGATTACAATGCTAGAGAGACAGGGTATAAATAATCATGGTCTCATAAACTGTGATTGTAAGATATTATTTCGTGTATTGTCTTGAATTTTAGTTTTAAAGAAACATTTTCTTCTTAAGTGTTAGAGACAAAGAGAAGAATCTATTGTATTTTGTCGATTGATTCCAGGTGAAATTTTTTTGAATGTTTACGTATCAACATTCCATTCTTTTATATAATATTTCTTTCATTAACTGATTCTGATTTATATATAAAATAAAAAGCAAAGGACTAGAAATTATCGGTTTGAATTACAAGAGGCTCTTCCTCAGTATTTCCCACCTGATATTTATTTTGTATTTAATTTCTGTAAATTTTATTTTTATCTTGCTGATTTTTTTTTTTTTTTTTTCGAAAGGAAGCACAAAGTCTTTTGTTCTCAAAAATGAGAAAGAAAATAGGTCTTATTTCAGAAACAGTATATTTTCTTTGTTTTTTTTTTTAGCACAGTAGTGTTTTATTATGATTATTTTTTAATGAAAACAAAAAAAATTCTTGCCAATTCTGTAAAACATGAAGAATCATTTATAAAGTTTTAAACTTTTGTAGTGATTTTTGAAGGTTTTAATAAACCTCCGCCTTGCAAATTAAAACTACTTTAAACATAGCTAACTGTAAGTTTTATTACTTTCTTTTCAGTGATCCTTCACCCACCCCCACCCCCCCAAAAAAACACTATATTTGGTCTGTTATTTGTAAAAGGGTATTTTTGTGATCTTTGCTTTATGGTCAGTCAAGCTGCTTCGAATTTGGAAGAAAAATCATATTAATTTCTGAGCTTGTTTATATATATTATTTACTGGATTTAAATTTCATAACTGTTTCCACAAGAAAACAATTCCAAGAGAATCCAGACAGCAATCCAGGAAGCAGATTATGGCATACAAGGAAAAGATTCCACGCGAGGCGTTGACACACACGCAGTGCAGTAGGTTACCAGGACGATCGGAATGTCTCAGATGTTCAGTGTTTTATAATAACATTTACTAACGTTTTTAAAATAAATAAATGACAAGAACTCGAAAGTATTACAGTGATAATATAGTAATCATGATTTGAAAAATAAAGCAAGGTACCATGAAAAAGTCATAATTGCCTGTTGAAAGAAGCACTGCAAGTAGATAGTGTTTCAAAACAATTGAAAACTATCTTCCAGTGAAGATCTGATACATCAGAATTGAACAAAAACGTAGCAACAATCAATTGCTAACAAGAACAATAAATTTGTAGCATGGAAACTAATAATACCAGGGCAACAATAGAGGACATGACCATTGAGAAGTATAGACATGTGAAATGTGAAACCTACAGGAAGTAAATATGACTGTACGGTATCTGAAATTTGCTTGAGTGAAGAATGATTTATTTCAGTTTCAAAATGATTCATAACAATATCGCCAAATCCCATAACTAAAACCTTCTCTTTGCTTGTAAAAATTTATTTGTAAATTGGAATGCATTGTAAAATGCGTTTATTTGTAAGATTTCAAATCAGTTTTACAAGCAGAGAGAAGGTTTTAACTATGGATAGTCCTTTATCTCAGATTTCAGCGAATATAGTTATGAAGTATTTTAAAACTCAGTCGTCCTTCACTTCAGATAATCAGATATTACAGTTACGTCCACGATACTCAGATTAATTACGGAGATGAAGCTCAATTAGATTTACTTTTAGATAAACGTCATAACGTTTATCCCAGAATCCGCTTCACTGAAGAATATGAATCCGAAGAAATTACAAACTTCTTCGATTTGGAAGTATACCATTTCAATAATAGATTCTAAACTAGAGCCCAGCTTCAAGAGAACAATATATACACAAAAACTCGAGTTATGCCTTACAGATGAAATGTATAGTCTAATTTTGTCTTGTGAACATTTAACACTTGCACTGTATGGATCGATTTAAAGGAAGAAATAGGTTTTATTATTCGCCTAGGACGACAAACAAAACGCCTGGATAGTCACCCCATTGCACCAAACCATCACCGATAGATTAAAAAGAATATATTTATAAGAGAACGATATAAATCCAGTAATAAAACCACTAAGCTAGATATGCTGGCAGTGGTTAAATCTGATATGAGGTGAGAAGTGTGTTTGTATGACCAAAAGCGACATTAAGTCTAGGGTCAATGAGCACGTCAGGGATGAAAAAAAAATGGAACTCCTGTGCCCAGTCTTTCTTAGCTCTTAAAAATCTTATCTGGCAGCATTGCAGATGCAGTAATACGAGTAACCAAGACTGATTCTGTAAAACAAGATATAAAATTTTCTGTATAAATAAAAATGGGCCATATTTGAATAAACAAAACATATCAACCAGTATTTCTTTTATTCTTCCACATTTACATCTTGTCAGATACATTTCATTTACAAATTTTGTTTTCATAACTACACCTTCGTTTAAAATATTACGTTTCATGTTATGCTCCTCTCTGCAATAGCCATAACCTTACCTTATTTTACACATTCAGGATGTTTTGTATGTAGGTACTTTTGTTTTATTCTGAGACTGATGCATTCCATTGAGCAGTATCTGGCATTTCCTCCATCTCTCTTCTGACTTACAGCCGCCATATTCAACCGCAATGTACGTACTGTTGACAAGGTTGCTGCTTAACCCAAAATTCCCTTTTACTCATATTTCCTTACGTTTTTAACCAACTGATGAAGCGTGCTTGTCGCTACACGAAAATATATTTGGACCTAGAGTCTTTAAGTATTCTTTGTGCTTTATTGTCTCATTTGTTGTTTAGCAAGGAACCATCCAATCACTTACAGGTAAGTAAATCAGACAAGTTTTGTACATTCACGAGCTCGTCCAGGGTGTGTAAGTTTGCAACGAACATATTCGCCTTCAAGAAGTCCCTGTGTAACCCAGGAATCGAAATTTTTATTTCATTCCCTTATTTATATGATGATTTCGAGATCAATATAACATCGCTGTAGAATGCAGTTAATAAGTTTAGCCATGTGAAGGTTTCAAAATGCAATAAAACAGGAAAAAAAGGTACGGAAATTCTTGTCCTTCGCAAGAAGTTCTACTCGCCATCTATATGAATATGTATTTGTTCAGCTGCATCCGTTTGATTTGAATGATGCTTTGATTGTTTCACGGTGGGGTTGTCTAACGTTCTAGCTGAACGATTATGCTGCAGTTATGCACGGCTGCGCATACATAAGAAATACTCACAAGGAAGGGTCACGGTTCTAAAACACACAAATCCTATTCACAGCAAATACATCGCAAGCAACATAACGAGATATGTAGATTACCAAAATTTAAGGTGCCAAGGTCCAGGGGGAGGGGAGCTAGGGGCTCCGGAACTTCGAATGTTACAAAAATGTATATAAAGCAGTGGTGAAGTTTTAATGGAATATCTTGAAAACTGGAAATGTAATCAAAATAAATGTAATTACCTTTTTCACAATAAATCTTGTGTTGGTAAATGTTGAAATTAACACAGAAAAATTGACAGCCGGGACTCGAATGCGGATCTCCCAGATGCCGGCTAGGTATGCTACCAATTACTCCACCACGGCCAAAATCAAATAATCAGATAAAACTTGCACAACATATAACTAACCACAAATAGTAACAAAAAGCATAAGCAGTGTTGCCAACGCAGAACAAAGTTAGTTTTTAAAATAGCATTATATACCAATTAATGCACAGTGGAAAAGTACTGGCAATAGAAAAGAACATAGTACAAGTTGGTTGCACTGTGTTGCAAACTATGGAAGATATACAGATGCTTATCAGAATAATGGAAACACCTGTAGTTGGCAACACGTCAGATGTATGGGTTGGCAGTGGTGTCGTGGCGACCGCAGCGCCGGACTGCTGGTGGTGGTGTGTTAGGTCTGTCTCCATACTACGTCAGGCGTCGTGGAACAGGAGTGTGCAGTGGCTGCAGCAGACGGAGGTAGTGTAAAATGGGAGACCTTTCAGAGTTTCAAAGAGGGCAAATTGTTGGTGCGCGGTTATGTGGAGTGAGTGTGACGGCAGTGGCTAGTGTGTTAGGTGTGTCGCCAGGGACAGTGTCGAAGGTGATGACGGCCTACACATCACACGGGAAAACCACATCGGGGAAGCGGAACAGTGGGCGGAAGAAAAGCATCAGTGACAGGGCACGCCGGGTATTAAAGCGCATTGTCACGCAGAACTGTCGTGCAACTGCGGCGCAAGTGACGGAGGAACTCAATCAGCACCTCCCCCAACCTGTTTCGACAATCACAGTCCGCCGCGAATTACATGACATGAACTTACGGGGTCGTGTTGCACGGGCCAAACCTCTCATCAGGGACCAGAACGCTTTAGCACGCCGCAAATGGTGCCGCGACCATGCAACTTGGACCGTTGACGACTGGAAACGTGTGGTATGGTCGGATGAGTCACCATTCACCCTATTCCAAACCACGGGCCGTGTTTATGTGTGGAGAACGCCCAAAGAAGCGTATGATCTGCAGTGTCTCCGCCCAACTGTGAAACATGGCTGCGGCACGGTGATGCTGTGGGCCGCAATATCATGGTTTTCATTGGGTCCTGTGGTCACACTTCGCGGACGCATCACTGCCAACGATTATGTCGCAATTTTAGGAGACCACTTGCATCCTATGGTCCGGATGTTATTCCCGGACAATGACGCCATATTCCAGGATGATGATGCACCCATTCACACAGCTGGAGTTGTTGCAGCGTGGTTTGAGGAACATCGGGATGAAGTTCAACACCTCCCCTGGCCCGCCCAATCCCCAGATCTCAACATAATTGAACATCTGTGGTCCATCTTGGAAACACGACTCCGGCGACGATTTCCACCTCCATCCTCTCTCACAGAACTGGCCGATGCCCTGCACGAGGAATGGTGTAATATTCCACTTGCTACCATTCACGACCTCTATGCCTCCATCCCACGTCGCATCAAGGCTGTTCTGAAGGCGAAAGGTGGCCCGACACCATATTAATCTGGTAAGTTGCACTTTCGTTCAGGTGTTTCCATTATTCTGATAAGCATCTGTATGAGCTGAAAGTTGACGGGTTAGAAATATATGTGGAGAGACAGGCCAATATGCTGGTATCTGGAATAACAGTAAAAACGCTAATCAGCACGTATACTACCGAGGGTTAGGGAATAGTGAAAACATTGTCACCACTGAATGGAACCACGTGTCAAGTAAGATATATTGAAAAGGCACTAGTAACAAACAAAAGAACATTGTGAACGCTGATACCCTAGTGTTGCAATCTTCGTGTTGGTGTGATATATCTTCCATAGTTTGCAACACTGTGCAACCAACTTGTACTATTTTCTTTGCCGGTACTTTTTCACTGCATTAATTGGTATATAATGATATTTTTTTTTAAAAAATGTAACTGTTCTGCGTTGGGAACACTGCTTCCCAGATGGCAACACTACTTATGGTTTTCGTTACTATTTGTGGTTAGTGATATGTTGTGCAAGTTTTATTTTCATTACTTTTCCCGTTTTCAAGATATTCCATTAAAACCTCACTACTGCCTTTGTATACATTTTGGTGACAAAGTTCCGGAGCCCCCTACCTTCCCTCTCCTTGGACCATGGCACCGTAAATTTTGGTAATCTATCTCGTTGTGTTGCTTGCGATGTATTAGGTGTGAATAGGATTTGTGTGTTTTAGAACCGTAACCCTTCCTTGTCAGTGAAAAGGAGTGACTGCTACACAATGCTTAAAATGGATGAACTTACCGAAATGGTGGTATTATTTACAAAAAATAATTCGTGGATTTTTTTATATAGAATTTCTATATACTTTTATTCCAACCACCTCAATAGTCATAATAGTCATTACTATACAATTCTACATTCATATATTTTTTTTAAAGATGTTAACTACATGGTATTGATAATTCACATTGTATCTGAGTTAATACAGATTAATTCATACAGATAATTGTAAATCTCTTTAAACCAGTATCTTTAATTTCATTACACGATACTTCAATTAGAATATAATTGATTCTTGCTTAGTAAATGTATTTACAAGCGTCAGTCTAACACAAAACACTTTCTTCTCCAGAAGTTTTCACATTGAATTCTACGCATCATTTTCAACCTTACATTGCTTTGATGCAGGATTCCACCTTTTGACTGGAGGACTAACGGTTTATACGAACATGAGATCCAGATAGATGTTTCACATTGATTCTAATGTCAGTTAATATTAGATTTTGACTCGATCCCTCTCTCACAATATGCTGTGCTCACAGGTAAAGTATTTACTGGACATACTAATTTCGACAGTTACCTGCGAATTTCTCGACCGCACCTCTGTAAAATCATCAGAATCCTGTTGGATTCGTGTGAACGTAAGGCTTTCTCCGTATCTCACATTGCCGGCTGATTTCCAATCCATGTCTGTCTGACAAGGAACACTCGCCAGGTGTCAGAGCCCGATTTGGATGATAATTCGTATGTAGGTACAGTGCCTAGGTAAACCTTTGCAGCGAAAGTTATAGGTGCTGCGGTCGACAAATAACGACAGGGGAACCCGAGAAAGATGGAACGTAGAGAGCAAGTAAATCGAATACAACGTACGGGAAACGCATTTTCTTTTATGGACTATTACATATATTGAAAACAAGTGTCTATTAATGCATACTGGACAGGAGGTGATACATGCTTTAAACACTGCTGCTACAATATATTAAAAAAAATCTTGAAATATTTAGTTCTTGTTCAACTATTGAGATAACTCTTCCTTTGATTGTGTGGCTCCAATATCGAAAACACTTATACCTCTCTCCAAGAATTTTCTAGCCAGCTTGGATTACCAAAATTTGAAACAAGAAATATAGAATATTTAAGGATGTAGGGTCTACCGTATATATGTGATGACGTCAATAACTTTATAGATAAGCTCCAAAACAATGTTTTCTTGAATTGACTTAACTACTGGTACTGTTTCTGGATACTTTTTCCTTAGTTTTACGCGTGGGGGATTGTAAGCCATTCGTAATTTCTCTACTTCACGAAATAGATAATCGCTTTCAGGTCTGAAGAGCGCAAATACCAAACGTTCTAAGTGCCAAGTTTAGAATTTGACATCAGAACCAGAAAACTGAATCGATTTGGTATCACGTAACGTGTTCCTTCCAACATAATGTGTTTGTTTTCACCTCTTCCTGATAGATTTGGACTTGAAACAATGATGGAGACATGTGAGTGGGCACATCAAGCATGCTTGTGGACAAAAGTGATTTTCTTTTTTTCAAACAATGGTACTTGGATCTACTCTTCAATTAATCCTGCAACTGATCACTACATGTAACATATTTATTTCAAATACCGATATATCTTACTGGGTTGAGAAAGCTTCTGTTTGATGGCACACCAAGAATTTGCAACAGCCACCGAAGAAGGAAGTTTTACGGAGATAGGAAGACCGAAGCCAGCGACAAATAATAATGATGACTGTCCTCTCAGCCGACCAACTGTAAACTAATTATGTGGGCAATTTGTTAGTCAGTACGGATGTAGCAATATAGCAATCCTCTCATATAAAGGTTTTGCTTCAAGAGAGGGGTTAACTCCATTTTACTGAATTGTCCAGCAGAGAGAAGACCAGTATGGTGTGATGAATTATGTATGTTGTAATCGTTTGTACGAGTACTTTCCTTTTTGCCAATCGAATCTGCCTCGTTCTTATACCCAAAGATGCCACTATTTTTCTCTAGATTCTATTTTTAGTTTCGAGTGAGAATAAAGAACTGAAAATGTTCATTAAATGTTGGTTGTGGAGTATAATGTTGTACGGAGCTGACACACGCATTCTAAGAGTGACACAAGCAAGCAAATTGGATGCATTCGAAATACTGAACTCTGCACAAGGTATGTGACGAGGAAGTGCTGAAGAGTCTGTGAGAAACTTATCTATAATTGAGGTATGAAGAAGAGAGAGTGAAATTGGTTAGAACATTGCTAATGCAGGGATTTCACATTGATGGTATGGTGGAGACACAAGAGGAAGAGGGAGCATACGGTGTGAAAATTTTGTGACAGTATTAATAGCACTACGTTAGCGAAGGGGGTATGATAGGGATGAATAGGGAGGGCTTAACGTCCCTTGGAGGACAGGCCGCGGCCAAGCACTTCATACATAATGGTTTGAATGTGCTCCAGCCAGATGTATCCATCCACTTGTAGAACAATTTTTATTTAGATGCGTGTCAACAGACTTTCAGGAAACTGTAAGCTTTCTCCATAAAAGAAGGTGGATTAGTATCTAAATTTAGTGTGTGTTTGGGCTAGTCAATGATCTTAAAAAATGATATATTATTGATATGTCTTCCCATTTGGAACACTTCTATTGATGTCTGTTCTGTTATACTAGAGTCCCTATCCACTTCCAAGAAACCAAGCGGCCGTGGCTCCGTGGTAAAGCGTTGACTTAGCACTCAGAAGCAGTATCGTAGCTAGAACTTTTTCAGGGGGGGGATGACAATGAAGGTCCCAAGAAAATTTTGAGGGGGGCCACCTCAAATAATTGAAAATAGTACTAAACTTGTTCGTAAGTTTACTCTTTTCAGTAAATGCTAATACATTAAAAATAATAGTGAAAATGTAAGAACTTAATTAAAATATATCAGAAATACTTAAGCGCATTTTGAGGAAGAACAAATACAAATCGGTGATAAAAGTTGGTACTCACTCACTGAATGGAATCTCTGTGATAAACTGCAAAGATTTAGAGGTTAAACTACAGTTGAAATCACCTAAAAGAAAATACTTATGAACGTTTAATTTACAAAGAATCACTGATTTTTACTACGTTTCCCCAAGATTTAGTTAGTAGTAGCAATACCACTGCGTGGGGGGGCCAAGATTTTGAGCGGGGGCCTGGCACCCCGTAGCCCCTCTGCTTGTCGCCGCCACTGTTCGGAAGGTCCTGGGATCGATTCCAGCGACTGGCCATCCTGACATTATTCCAGGGCTTTTCCTCAGTCACATCAGGCAAATGCCGGGATGGTACCTACAAAATAGGCTCTGGCCGTCTTCCAACATCTTTTCCCTATCCTATTCCGGCCTGAGCTATAGATGCCTAAAGGCCTTAAAATCAATTCAATTCATTTTAAGAAGTACCTAAAGCATCTGTAAATTACTTCGAACGGATCAGTAACTGTAGCTAAATACGGTAAAAAGCACATAGGCATCACTGTATTATATTGTTGCACAATAATACTTATATGATACGCTGTTCTCCTCTCCATATTTGCTTCGTAGACTGACTTCTGTTTCTCTATTGGCTCCTACGTCTTCACAAAAAGAAAAGGAAGACATGCAATTACAGAACATATATTGACGTTTCGCCGTATGACGTTTTCAAAATGAAGAAATGCACCGAAACACGTGACAGCGAAGGTGTTCATATTTTTTATTTCTGCGTACTAGAATCTGGAATGAGAAAACTGATGAGGAAAAAACAAAGAGGGTCGGTGAATCCGTGCTACAATATTTTGCAGAAGCAAGCCCCTTTTCCTATACATCAAAGTCGTACAAATATAATTATATATGATACAGGCTAGAGCACAAACATACACACCAAAAAATACTGACATTCTATCGAAAATAACAGGAGGAATAGGAGTTCACGAACAGTTCAGACTGGTTTTGATGTAGGCTTCAGCCCGGAAAGCCTGTCATATTTAAGAGTGGATGTGTCAGAATTATCGGGTAATATGTCAATAATAGAAGCATAGGATTGCTCAAAGCTCAGATGTAATAGTGTGTGTGTCTGAAGACTGAGGAATTGGTCTGCCTGGACTCGTTAAAACAACTGTCTTTAATTTTTTCAATCTATTTCGATCCTATCGAGCTGTACCGGATGTTGAAAGGTATAATGGTAAACTTGGATTACAGAAACTAAGCCTTGTACTACATATTACATAAAACTAACCCTTGCACATAGCTAGGCGTCCGTGAGAAGTTAAAGAAATGTTGATATTCATTGAAATATTGAAACGATTCTTTTAGCAGCGTGTTTAGGTCAATATTATTATTGTTCTGACGAAAGCAGCGATCTCTATCCCTCTAGCGTACACTCTTCAGCAATTTTTCACTATGTATCTTCTTAGTTTACCGGAATGTTTTTCATTCTTCTTCCAGTTAACGTTTCGAAGGCGGCTTGCAATCTTTCGGAATGTCTTAGTTTACGCGACATATAGCACAATACTCTATGGAAAATATTTAATTAATCATTATCTTGTTAGTATATGTTTCTGTCGACACTGTTTTTCCTACCTAGGTTTCATTTGCAGACTTCATTATTCCAGTTTGTAATATCTCCCATATTACAGTGCTTACCTTACAGACTGTCCATGATGACCTGGTGAAATTAAATCTTCTAGCTTTCAAATTCGCTTCGAATCCATTCTCAGACAAGGTTTAGGAGTAAAAGATTACGTATAAAAAGGTTACATAATGCTACAAATAAAACAGACAGAACAAACTTTTGAAAATTACTTTATTCTAACAAAAGAACCAAAAAAATTTGCACACGGTTTTGTTCTGTAAAGAATGGGTTTCATTTTTCAAAGACTTTAATCTGAGAAGAAATACAAAACAGCCGAAGTAACTATAATCTTCCTTCTCTCACAAAGCAGCAACACTAGTTCCGCACTAATGGATGTTCCATTAACTTCCATTTCGTAGCAGGATAGATAACGTGGGTGATGCTGGAAAATAAACTGATAACTTACATTTTAATTGTATTGAAGGTTCTATTTTATCTTTTATTTATTCGTAAACCTTCTTGTCTCCTGAGAATGGATTTAAAGCGAATCCGAAAGCTAGAATCTTTTAAATGTCGTCACGAGAGAAGTTGTTTGTAAAGTAAGCGCTATTGTTACATCACTCACCCACGAGTAATTTTATTTCATATTTGAAATTGGGTGTCTATGATCCTTTCTTTCTTCCAATCGGTCTATCACTAAGAATACACAAGATACGAACTCACTGTGAAACTTTATTGCAGGTCTTCAGGATGGCACAACTTCAAAATAGGCGTAGCATCTAAGAGCACAAATGTTCTATTCCTATTTCATCAGAAGGGAACTTCAGAGCTGTTGTAACCCTGAGCTAGCGATTGTGGAATCTTCGCTCATGCTTTTTCAGTAATATCGAACAGCAAAATATCTTTAAATGCTGTTTCCAGAAACAGTTTATATCAGCACCACTTCTGCTATTTCTGGTCATTACCTAGTAACTAAACCATCAGTAAATGTTGTATAAACACGGCAAATACGTCTGTGAACTCAAAGCAGAGAACGTATTCTTGTATTAAAGTGATCTCGAATACGTTTTGTAATCATCGCCATATGCTAATTAAAAAAAATAAATTAGAAACGTCTACCTGGACACTTGGTTAAAAGCAAGTCATGTCGGTGATATCGAACTTTCTCAGAGGCATACAAATAAGTGCCGATGGGTAAACTTTCACTACATTAAAACTATCATAAGTAGGAGTCAAGGTTAAAGGAGAACTACCTATGCTAATTTTAACAAGGGACGTGAGAGTCCTACGGGAAAAAATACGTAGCTTGGTTGTCTTTGTGTTTTCGCTAGTGGAAACTTTGAGGCGCTACTGTCGCGGGGTAGCTTCCAGGTCATTAAAGAAGCAACTGTTATTAGCTGGACGAGCTTTGCTTTGTGGCTGGTATAAACATTGTGTCGCTACTTCAACCATGGAGATGCACATCTTTCCGAAAAGGCTACACATCTTTGGTGTCAACGTCTCTCTTTTTAACTAACGTATTTGCTTTCTTTGAATGCCGAGGCACTTACGTGTGTGATAATGTAGAGTACATAAAACTTGCGATAGTTTCTATGAGTTAATTATTTCTACCTTTTGTGTTAAGAAACTGTTAATTAGTCCCAGTTGTCCCTATGAACCTCGGGATGAGATGAACAATGGGAGTTATAATGGAATTCAACCCATGATCCATCGATTAGGGTGCTAGCACGTGTCTAGTGAGCCAATCCATTCGAGTTTCAGCTGACACTACTTTAGAGCTGAAAGTAATTTCTTGCCCCGATTTTTGGGGACGGTGAAAAGTTCATTACAGATTTTTTTTTTAAATTTTCATCATAACTGTCATTACCTTCTACTTTAGTCTAATTTTTTTAAAAATCTCTTACATTTTACCATCATCTCTGCGTTGGTATCCTGCCAGCTACCTCATTGTTTGATGAAAAGTCGAAGACAAATTGCCCAAAGCGGGAAAGAAAACAGAAGACGAAGAGAAACACTCACCCTCTGTTTCTCTGTGTTCCCCGCGTTTTCTCCCTTTGTTGAGAGCAAAAGAGAGACTTTGTGTAGCCATAGCATTGTTCCAACACTTTGAATAGCAAAAGACAACAATGGTCTGTTGACCAAAGCAATGTGCTGCAAGGTACGGACCGAAGTATATAAAGAAAAGATCTCTCTCTCTTTCTCTCTGTCGTTGAGTTGTTCTCAACACATTTTGCACTAGTTTCTGTATTTTTTTTTTTTTAGATAAAGCGTTGTTTATTTTAGTCGCCCTCCCTCTTTGTGTGGGTGGGTGAGTGTGCGTTTTTGTGTATGTATGACCTGTATACATTCGTGTGTATTGTGTTCCATAAGATTACTCATTGAAATTCTTATGCGTTTCCTCTTTTGCCGCATGTATGCAATTTCTATGTTGTTTGGAGCACAAAAAGAAACTGTAGTATGAACTAACTAAGCGCATACATCACTACGTTTCTAACTGTAACACAGCAGTCACACACAGAAACAAAATAATAAAAAAAGACAGACATAGTGTCTGCCTGCTGTAGTTCTCAGTGAAAATATACTGAACTTTCCCTATTTATTCTATTTTTGCATTGCATTTATGTTTTATGTGTTAACACAGACAGAAAGAGAACTGTAACAATAGCTTATAATTTGGTTCCTTTTGTTGTTATTCTAGCAGAAGCAAATTCAGAAAGTACCATGGAAATGTGCTACAAGAATAAAACGTTTGATCTACCTAGGCCATAGACGCATAATTAAGTCAGTGGCTGCAAAGGAATGGAGCCTATTTGTATTAGTTTTCTACCTCACATTTACCGCAGGAAACCGTGAAAGTTTAGATTTGAAGGCTTTATCCCTTGTACATATCTCTAGCATGCACAACCACTAACACGGTGTGATGAGAAAAAAGACAATTAGGGAAAGGATATTTTGAAACATAAGGAAATGGATGCAGATGTAGAAGATTGTAAACCTTAGCGTCCTGACTGGGATTCGAACAGAGACAGACACCACCGTTCTTGTGGTGCCTCAATCTGGACATGCCCCTTAATCCCTGGACCAACCCTTTAACTTCTTTAGTCGGAGTTAAATTGATCTGTAGATAACACTAAGTGTGGAGGTTTGTTTGGTTTCGGCAACATTAATGTTTTCGAGGGTTTTCCAGTATTGTGGAATAAATTCAGTTCGAAGAATGGTATAGATACGCGATAGAAGATACAGGAGGCAGTATGGAGCTTCTTTGAGGTGTCGGTATGTTATGTGGTCTATGCCAGGGACGGTGTTACGTTTATATGCGGCGATTTATTTAATCGAGGATGATGGGTGCTATAAGAGGATTGCCCTGTGATAATGTATGAATGGTGTTTGGTTGTAAATATGGGGAGCCTAGGTTAAGGGTACTGACTGGGTGGCGTGGTTGAGGTGTGTTAGGCTTAACAGGGGGAAAATTCCTTGTAAGTACGTAAGTAAGTAAGTAAGTAAGCAAAAAACGGATTATTTTTCTTAACCAGGATGACTTTCTCGGTAGTCAGTGAGTATTATTATTAAACTTTAACTGATTATTGTTCTTGAGTTTGCAACTAACACAGTTCAAGGGATCGTACATACTAGAAGAATAGCTGCTAGTCGTATTCATTGAAGTCGAGGTGGTGTTGGATAGATTCTTCTATGTGAAGAGGCAGTACTTGTTTTCGCAATAGCTTCGTTTGTCTGCCTAAGTGCACGGAAGTTTTGTGTACATGAGCTATAGAATGTATCTCATTTTGTTTAGTTCTAAGTCTTTCCTGTAATAGGCTACTCAAATATCCCTCGTATGTGATAATTCGCTGTTCAACTTAAGAGGATGACTAGATACAGTGTTTAGATAAGATGGACAGGTATACGTTAGTGTTGAAAAGTATTCTTGAAGCAATTCTCTAATAGAATTTACGCTGTTGCCTCGGCTAGCTTTATCTAATGTTAAGGCCCACTTCAGAGCTAAACAAGTACTGCTCTTGTTGGGAAATTGTGTTACTCCAGTCTGGGACTTACAAGCGTGGCTTAGTGGAGCGATACATGGTTTGCTTTCCTTGCGAGAGAGAACACCTCCTACAATGCTGAAACCGTTTAAAACTCCAACAGAAAAAGTAATACAACTATATTCATTCTTTTTTACATATTTATTAATCGTAGAATCATCGTTACATTTCATTCCATTTCAAATTCTTCACATCTTTCTTCAGTTAATTCAGTTCATCTTATTTATCATATAATTAATAATTTATACCGTATTCTTCATCATCATTAGTCTTCATATATTTTCAATTCATTTCTTTGTCATATCTTAATTTATTTCTTCATATTACAATCCTAACACTCACAAGAAAATATTAAATTACATAATATTTTACACGTCAATCTTGATATCTTGGCAAATTTGATAAATATTCGTTTAGAATTCGTATAATAAATACATCATCACTTCATGAGTAAATAAATTCATAGAATCTTCAATTTGTAATGCATATTCTGTATTCTTCAAATGACTTATCATCTTTAGACATCAACTTAAATTTTTTACTTCGATGATATTTGGTTTCTATTTTACTTTTGATGGTTTGAATCTTCTCCCTATACTAATTTAAACATAATTTTTTCTTCAGTTTCCCTTATTCTCCACTTATCACGGAAGCCCCGTAATTTCTCTGCCTTTTGTTTCACCAATTGTTTCTTTAAGTTCCACCACTCCTTATACACTTCGTTATCATTAATATGATTCTTTCTTTCTTGGGACTAGTTATTTGTTTAGTACTGAAAATCGCCTTGTTAACGTTTGATTATGTTTTCTGGATTGTCGTATTTTGATGTATTTGGTTTTGTTAGTAAGGTTGGGTTTATAACATCCTCCAGATTATATCATGCAGATGTCCTAAGCCAGTTTCTAAGTATTCGGGTATAGTTGATTTTTTTTCCCTTTATACTTTTCTTATGACGGTTACATCTTTTCATATCGAGATTCAAAGGGTTAGTTGAGATTGGATTAGGTACTTTACCTACTTTTCTAGGTTTTCTGTAATTTCTAGCTTTATAAGTTTGCTTCGTTTACCGACTGTTCTAATTTGTGACATTTCTTGTTTTTTTTGCCTGGAATTTCCTCTGTTTTCTTTGCCTTTGGATTTCTTCTTAACAGTTACTGAACTAGTATTTGTAGTACATATCTATTCTATTTCTATTTACCACTTGGTAGATAGAGATAGATAGATGGATAGATACATACGAGAGACGTGGGAGGGAGCGAAGAGACGCAGAGGTGGGGGTTGTGTGCACTGTTATACTTGGTTAAACACAAAGGAATTTTAAAAAAAGTGTATACATACATAGAAGCTCACTACAGAGCATAGAAGAAGGAGAAAAAGTAATTTCCAACAGTCTTAGAGAATAATTAAACATGCAACCCAAAAAATGTTATTTCCACGACTGTCTACCCACATTCCACAATTGTCGCCTCATGATTACTTAAAAGCGTTAATTACCCATGCGTATAAACACAGACACACAAACACCACAGAACTAATTTACCGCAATAATATTTTCACAAGGACCTCGAGAGAACACAGAAAAGAGTTCCGCGTTTTTTTTTAAGCCCGTAATCACAACGCTATCTAGGCTGAAAAAAAAATTCTGGTCATCAGTATATACGTTTACCGTGCAGTTACTATTTTCATCAGGTCATACCCTGTGAATAGCATATGTTCGTTTTAGTATTTTCTTTAGAAAAAGAGAAAGAAAAATGGCGTTCTTGTATTTGTGTCCTGTGTTACAGTATTAACACACGGATATATACGTTTCTGAATAATTTATTTCCTGACGTGTATTTCCGTACACAAGACATATGCGTTTAAAATGCAGATCTGCACATGCAAAATTATTCAGTTTTTTGCTTTTTAAACCGGGCCAGGGTTCCTTAAGTGGACTGCAATTTGTTTAGTCTTCCTTTAATTTCGTTTAGCTCGTCTGTAATCCTTACTAGCACCTAACCAAAACCCAGTAGAGACTGACCTTAGATTTGGGCTGAGCGATCTCGATTTCTTGGGTCGTTTTCCACCTAGTGACTCTATAAGTTTTCCTTATACCAGGTGTATGCATAAGTTTTTGCCGGTTTTTTGGGGGTAAAGAAAACACGTAATTTTCAAGGGAAAATAAATTTGTTTTATTCAAAATATTGGCCATCGTCTTCTACACATTTCGCCCATCTTTCAGGTAATTGATGCATACCATGCCA
>JAGDQP010003068.1:0-17670 GCA_022664845.1 Lepisma saccharinum
TTAGTATTTTATAGAATTTACTGAAATGAGTTACGTAAATTAAAGTTAGATTTTTTCGTTAGGCCTCCTTTTCTTGCAGGTGCTCAACGCGTGCTTTGTTTATGATTTCTACGAGTAGCCAATAGAAACTCGTGCTACGCGTAAAACACGAACTTAAATACGTGTTTCAATTGGTTATTCAGTCATATCGCAAGCAAAGCACCCGACGGGCGCCTCTATGACAAGCCGGCCTTATACGTATTTTCAGAATTTTACACACTTCACAGAAATAGGTTAGGTAAAGTCAGGTTAGATTTTTTAAAATTATACGCGACGGAAACACCAAAGACTACGTTTAACAATGGTTTTCCAACCTTCTTTAAATACACACAGTACGTAGTTTACCAGATAGCTAGCAGATGCCATTACCTACTTCTGGCGATTCACTAGGAACGTGCAAGCTCTCGTGTTTCTTGTATGGAGTTCCATGACGTTTCTCTTTTCCTCACTAGGGAGCAACATATGTTAAGAAAAACCACCGCTAAGATTGTGATCTTACTGAAGAATTTGAAGAAAATTATGAAGAGATAAATTTGTTACCTTTCATAAATAAATAAATAAATAATAATAATAGGAAGGGGAAAAGAAAACGCAGAACAGTTTTAGAATACATAATTGTTACATATAATCTTAAAAAAAGAACAACAGAAAACTGATTAATTTTACACTATGTGGGAAGTCCTAGTAATAAAAACTATTTCATAAAAAAATGGTAACATTAATTGACACATGAATTTAACTATCAGCTCATACTCCATTTACAAAGTTACCTACTATAGAGCCAAATGAACAAAAAATAATTACAACGTTCTATTTTCACTTGTTATTGGAAGCACACTAAAGTACTTCTAAAAAACTGTTGTTTTTTATTGCCCGTGACAGTGGCGGCGTAAGGCAAATTGGGGCCCGGGGCAAGTGATCTTGAATGACGCCATTACGCGAATACAGTATCGACCGTAAAAGGCCAATCCAACTTCCCCGTTATTCCGAGTTTCGCGGGAAAATGGGGGCTCGCGGGGGACTCACTAGCCAAAACGGAGAACCTCGTTCACTCGCTACAGTCTATGTATTGATAATGAATATTGAGATTTTGGAGAGTAATTTTTGTCCAATCATTCGATTACAGCCAAGCGTACAAGAGGCCCGACACGGTATAGTTATTGCGTCAATGACCACCCTCGAGGTGCTCTACTGATTTATCGTATCGAGCGACTATTCATTTGTGTCGGTGACCGGTGCACAGTAAGACGAAAAACACGGCGAAATTAATACCGTCTGAACGCTGAGGAAATGTTGGTTGGATGTTGGTCAGGAGCTTATAGGTGTGCTATTTGCTTCATCTTCACATAGTATACGGGATATAGTATGTTTCATCTCGACGAAGTCGCTAAAACAATTATTTAACGTGTTGCTTATACCACAGGAGATTTCTTTGTAAGTTCGGCGCCAAATTGAATGGGTTGATGAAGTCTTCCCAGGTACAAAACAAATGTTGTTGATGTTCATGATATCAAGACTAGCTTGCTTGTTTTTGAAGCAAATGCAATTTCTAAGCATTGTATAAAAATAATTATCAACACTATTAATAAAATTCAAGAAACGTTTTTCAAAGCACGGCAAAACAAATGTAACCAAAAGTGTGAAATTAGTAAACTAAAGATATGTGAAATTGTGTACGAAAGTGATAAAACCATAGAGCTAGGAATATAAATAGAGGAAACCTTAGGCTGTTTCGTTGGAGAGGGGAATGAAGCCAAGAGACGAAAGGGACGAGGCATTTTGACCATATTAACTGGCCCCATATTTAGAGACCCTCTTTTCCGAGTATTGCCTCTCTGAGGTGCACTCATCCTGCTATCGAAAAAGGCAATCCTCACAGTACTCGGTATAGAGGGACTCTAATGGGACCACATAAGATGGCTGCCGATGAACCGTAATTTGGCTTCATGTGACGTCATCTATGTTATCTCTATTTTCTTCCTAACTCTATGGATAAAACAAACTCAACAATGCCAATATTTCAATTTCATTTTTTTTTACAGAAGGACCTGTGCAGATATGACCGCCTGACTTGTACCTTGTGTGGTAATATTTCAGGTACTTTGTGCGCGTACGGCTCTTGTACTTTTTATAATAAATGTCAGACACGTTACGCATTAGTAAATCGTAGACATTTTTTCCAATTTGCTAACAAGAACTCAGGGCTAATCAGGAGTGCAATCATCCCTTCTGAAATATTTGTCCCTTTTTGGAGGTAAGAACTCATGGAAAAAATGGATTATATTTTACACCTTAAAAGTTATACTGTGAGTCCCATTAACATACCATGCCTCTATTGAGTCCACTTCAACACTTTTGTACAACAGCTCTCACTCCACTACTTCGTTATTACTGTTAACCAGTCCTTAACTTTTCCACTGTCTTTCATTCACAAAAGATGCGGATTCTATACACATCATCGTCAAGAATTTACGCGAGCAAAGCGTTTTCTCACATTTCGGGAGGTTTTACGCAGAAAGTTGGATACCCTGAAAGTATTTATCCTAAAATTTGTATTAACGAAAACTTAGCGCTTGGCTTCGCTTGGCAGTTTCTGTGCCTCTCGATGAAATTGGGCAAAATCATCCAAAATTTTACGTTAGTATATACTGTGTTCGATTTGCCAGAGGGATGCCGGGGATTGTCTCAGGTGCCAGAGGATTTAATCCCTGGTTATTTATCGCGAATATCATCCCAACAAAAGATAAAATCTTTATATTTCTACTCAAACAGATAGTATCCCCCTCGTGATTTATAACAAATCGAACACTGTGTATATATATTACAAAAGCGTTAGAATACAACATTCAACTACATTAAACTTATAATTACTTGCCTCAGTAACAGCTGTAGACAAAAAATGTACATAAACGCATTCCGAAAATGGAAAATGAACAACTTTGAGCGCACATGCACTAAGGATTATACGTTTCAGGTTTACAAACGAAGTAGTTTAGTATTTGTCATTTAACTCCAACATAAGATGTTTTTCGAGTTTTTTTAAATTTAAATTTTGGGGTTTTGTTCCACTTTTTTCGATTTCGTCCCACTGGCGTCGGAAGCATCCTCGACATTTGGGGCCCGGGCTGGTGCCACCGCTCGCCCCGCCCTTGCGTCGCTACTGGTCATAGAAGGAGTTGAACTACAATTTTTGTACGTTAGTATATTGTTATGTAAGGCTTTACCAGTAACTGCTAAAAAAATTTCAGACTTCAGTCACTAATAGAAATCATGTTATTTACGTTTTTCAGGTAACAAGTGAGTCCAAACTGGTTAACTATTGATCAAAAGCGTAAGCGAGTTCGTGTATCAGCATGGGCGACGGAAGAAACAATTTCTAGGGGGGGGGGATAAGCCCCTCCTTGTGGATCACTTATAATTGCAATATCTATTATGAATTTAGAACAACTGGCTATATCTTTCTCTCTCTCTGTAATGTATATATTACCGGGTGACTCAAGAGTCCATACTCGAATAATCGATCCGATGTTTGTTGATGGTACTTTGACTAATGACAGTTATCTCCGCATGCTTCAAGAGTCGATACTACCACTCGTTTTTTTAAAAACGAAGACGCGATTTTCCCAAGTTCTTCCAATAATATGGTGCACACCCTCATTACGCTGTACCTGTTCGTGTGTATCCAGGTAAGCAATCCCCTAAAATCTAAAAAAATATAGGAATATGAGTACGTATCTAATGTAATATACAATAACTGGAAAACGGTTTAATACACGGTATACACCAGTGACTTTTGAAGAAAACATAAGATGTATCTTATGCCATTTGCATCTATTCCCATTTGAAAATTTTACGTTGAATCCAAGATAGGGGCACTAAGATGCAGTACTTGTTCTCATTAATTGCATATGAACTCATGTTCCGTAAAATCTGCAGAAATGGGTGGTTCCACACTTTTCAACCATTCGGTATATATTTCATTTAGTGAGCTAAGGAAAAAAGGTGTAGTCTGAAGGTGAACACTGAGTCAACAGCACTATTGTGTAACCTAATGGTTATATTTCTTTTAAAGAAACAAAAAAGGAATATGTAACTTAATTCGTATTGTGCTCCATCCAATAAAATGTGATGTTTTAATTTAATTCAAATAAAAAAAGTGGATTAAACAATGCTTACAAGGGAACCACGTTAGCTGATCAGTCGATATTTACAAGAAATATTTTTGAACCTGTAATGTGAAAAAATGACAGCCAACTTTTTGGACAATTTTGGATAGTAATTTTTACAAATGTCGATGTGTGCCTACTAGAACAGGATAAGACACTTGAAGTGCAGTGTTCAAACCGCTGCGGAAATCTGAACCAATCTTTAGGTAGTGATTTTGATGAAAGGTGGCACCTTGTGGGGTATGAGCATCATAACCTCAGTTTTGGTTTCAGCTCCAGAGAATAATGTGACATTATTTTAGGATAGCTTGTTCCTAGAAGTTCAAGTGTACAGGTATTTGCCACCTATGTTTATTTGTTTAGAAGACAGGAATTCTGAATTTTGGAACTTGACGTTCTAAGTATGCTCAATTTGGCGGACATTTGGAAATATGCTTCTGTATTCGGCTTTAACCTCTAATGCGTGAAAATAACTGCCATAGACTCAAACTCCTTTGATAATTTTAAATAGGAATTTTGAGAAATTCTGATTTGTATCTAGTTTGTCGTTGTATTGAGGATATATTATCTAAAATGATATATGCTACCAAAAGTTAATTTTACTCACAAATTCTTGTGAAAGTATTCCAATTCTAAATTTGTAATATTTAGACATGTAAAACTGTGAAATTAAAAATTTGTAAAAAAATGTTGACACACAAGCTTATGTCTGGCACAATATTTGAAGTTTCAGGTAAGTTAATTCGTATTTTCTTTACGGAAAGTACGTATATATCGTTCACTATACGAGATAAGAACCATTATGTATGTTTTTACATATATGTGATCGCTAAAAAAATATATATGCATTATAAAGTAAGTTTAAATATGTAAAAGTATGCATAAAATTATTAATGTAAACTTCTAATATGTTTGCACAATAAATTACGTAATAGGGCTGTCAGGGCATTTAATTTTCGTTTTGTAATTAAAAAAAACAAGTATTGTCCCCCGTTGAACCCAATGTGTTACTTACGGTTCATGAGGATCGTAAAAAATGAATGACTTTGTGTATTCATCTCAGTGGCCGCCAAATTGAGCATACGTTGTAGGATGTCAAATTCCATATTTCCGAATCCCTATCACCTGAGCAAATACACGTAAGCGATAAATGTTTTCACGTTTGAATTCTCGGGAACAAGCTAGTCTAAAATGTTATTGCACGTAACCCCTTTCCTATTTCAGATTCTCGAGCTGAATCAATGATGGAGGCCATAATATTTTTACTCCCGTCAACCACTGGCATTACCTAAAGTCAGGTCAGAAACCGGCAGCGGTTTCAACAATGAAAGTTTCTTCATACTTATGCCTTATCCTGTAAAAATAAGCACAAATCGTTATTTCGAAAAATTACTATTCAAAATTATCAAAAAGGTTGGGTCTATAGCAGGGTGTGTGCTGAAAAGAACTCGCCGGGGTTCGCGCGAGCCATTTGTTATTATATTCGTTTCGAGCCCTTTGCTAAAACTGCTAGCAAGGAGGAATCATTAAATTAAAGGCACTTCTCTATTTTAAGCATATCCTATCACAGCCATTTTGTTCCTGAAAGATGATACGCGACTGTTCAATCGTTATGCACGACGATAATATATTTCGGGTGCTTGTCCAAAGAGGATTAAGTCACAAAACTCCATTTTTAATTTTTAAGTATCACTGGAAATAGAAGAAAATTCTCTACACGTGTGTATATACGGCTAAGTCAAATTCAAAATTGTACCGAAGTTATTAACTTGTGTATTCTGAGGTATCTCAAGAGATCGTAATATGATTTAAACTTTCAATTCCATTTTCCTCAAAAAAGTATTTTTTGATTTATCACCCTTTGCACAAGCACCCGAGATATGTTAGCTGTGTTTATTCTTATAAGTCACAATGTGAGTGTATTTGGTGCTTTTTCCATGCATTTAATGACTTCTGAAGGAACTTGCAAGCCCCTTGTAAAATTATTTGGAGCACACCCCAGGTCTATGGCTGCAATTTTCGTGCTATAAAGGTTACAACCAAGTGGAAAATAGTATTCCCTCATCAACTGAAGTTCCCTTGTAAATACACGGAAATATCGTTAAACTAATTTTATTTTTCTTAATTTTGATTTCGCAATTTTTGTTCAGAAGTCCCTCAAAATAGATTTCATGGGTAAGGTTGTTTCCTATGTGTGGTAAATAAAGCGAGTTGAATTTGTTTACGGTCTTTATTCACCTATAGCTCAGGCCAGGGCTGGGGTAGGAACAAGAATGCAGGGAGGAGTCGGACAGGGCCTAAGTTGAAGGTACCATCCCCGTATTTATCTGTCATGATTCAGGAATGTCTCTGGAAAATCCTCAGTGGGGGTGGTCCGACGTTGTTATTGAAATCAGGCCCTTCCGAATGCGAAACCAACTCTCTGCCAATTAAGCTACAGCCGCTCGATCCGAAAAAGAAATCGCTCTTTCCCCATCTGCAAGATTATCCAAGTTTTATACACTACACATCACTGAAAAACTACGTTCATAGCCTGCACTCTTATGGTTTTCCATCATTGTTATTCCAACTTTCATTTGGGCTTGAAGTAAAAATCAATCAACGGAAAAAGGACCCGAGTATTGAGGAAGAAATGAAGTAGTTCCTTCAAACGAAAGATTGCACAAATTATCCACACTTTATTGCAAATTCGAAGCCTCTAATTCTAAACCTTGTTTTAAACTTATTTGTGAACTAACTCCATTTAACGGAGAAATACAGAGGTTTTCCAGTAATTGTGATCTTTCCATCCGATTCTAGTACCTTCAATATAAAACTCAGAAATGGAGAGCCTGAAGAGATATTTGTGATATTCTGATAGACTGAAGAGAAATCTCTTTTTTTTTTTTTGCTGCAAAATTTGTGATCTTTGACTACACACCATTCAAATTGTTCCGCTCTTTTTCAAGAAGAGCAATTGTGCCCAACCTTGCCTGTCGTCATAGCTTGCAAATGCTTCATTTGGAAGCATTTATTGAGGGGGTGGCTGTTAACTTCAGAAGAAAATGAAGCAAACATACTATAAATTCAGCATTTGTGATGTACTTTAAAATTCTAAACAGAACAGACACCAATAAAATTTAAAAAATGCGACATGCAACATGTGTATTAGAGACCAAGTTAGCCCCGTTTAGGCGAAACAAAGAGCGGTTTGTTTCCAGCTGTGTAACCGGGGATAAAATCTGGATACACCATTACGATCCAGAATGTAAGCAGCAAAGCGTGCAGTGGCGGCGACAGGGATCTCCATGTTCCTGTAAATTTAAAGTCTAAGCATCAGTTGGTAAACTTACGACCATATTATTTTTGAGACAGTGAGAGAGTTCTCCTAATTGATTATGCCTAACAAAGACGCACGATTGCTGGACACTACTATACACAAGTAACTCCAAAATTGAGGGATGCAATCCTGGAAGAGAGGAGGAGAATGTTAATAAGGAAAGTCCTCCTGCAACAGGATAATGCGTTTCTACACAAATCATCACACAATGCTTGCAATTGAAACTGCACGTTTTGAACTATTTCAGGATTCCCTACTTCTAGCGACTTTAATTTGTTTCTCAATGTGAGCTTGTTTTCTTCATTTTCAGAAACAAGATTCACTCACTACATGATAAACATAAATAACATTATTACTGTATTGCTATGTAGGGAAAATTGGGTTGTCGATTTCATTTGGAATACTTTATTTTTACATTCTGCAACTATGTGTAATCTAATTAATCTTTATTCATTTATTTCTGTTCTGGTAACCATGAACAGACTCATCTCAGATGATAAAGTATAATTGGTTTACGGTTAGCTAAATGATATATACACTGATGTTTGATTGGTTGTTGGATGCCATGGATTTATTAATTCTGATTGGCTTTCATCTGTTTCCACTTTCTTTTTGTTGTTACTATGTTTATGATTGGTCTAGATTCTAAACCACTTCTTTGAACATGTCGAAGCATACGAACGCATATGAATATGCGTTCTCGCGAATACATCATTGTAGGTGAAGAATATACAACTTCATAACATATGTGGATCGTGTTACGTACTAGATGATCTGGAGCAATAATAAAGATGACATTATATTAAGAAGTATTTTTTCCTTATCAAACAAATGTGCTGATCGGATATGACTGCGAATACCTACAGAACCACGTGATCTCCCTATAATCAAGATCTTTTTGCATCTTTCTGTTTTATCAGTGTTCTTTATATAACCTTTACACAATCCTTCACCATTTTATATATTCCTTTATTGTAATATGCTAAGTGTTGGAAAGATATTTTGGATGACATCTCTGTACATTACTTGATCTATGGATTATGAAGTGGAAAGATTGAACGTTCTATATATTCTTTAATCTAAGCTCTGACGTCACTACCAATGAATTTTATGAGATCAGTTAAAACTATTTAATTATAGTTGTTTTTGGATTAAGAATAACAAATAGCGATCAGCTGATATTCTTATGTCGATTATGTTTCAAAAATGGTTCATCGAGAATCTAAAGCCAAGCATATCTGGAACTTACGTGTATTTTATGGATGAACCATTTTTCAAACATAATCGACATAAGAATATCAGCTGATCGCTATTTGTTATTCTATATCCAAAAGAACTATAATTAAGTAGTTCTAACTGATCTCATAAAATTCATTGGTAGTGACGTCAGAGCTTAGATTAAAGAATATATAGAACGTTCAATCTTTCCACTTCATAATCCATAGATCAAATAATGTACAGAGATGTCATCCAATATATCTTTCCAACACTAAGGTACTACGATCTATCTAAACTAAAACATAGCAATGCAGGAGTACTGAATAACGTACAAAAACCGTGGTTTTACCATGTCAGGGACAATAACTGTTGAAAACCCATCGCAAAATATTTTTTTTTACAACTCTGTCTATTATCAAGCTCTATCTTTTGCTATCAAAATCAATGGCAACGGTTTTCTGACCAGAGAAACATTTTCTTTGGTTGTTGATATTGAAGAGCTGTTTGAGTAAAACGAGAAAATGATACCGGAAGGCGTTGGTCAGTAACTAAGTTGAAGTTACCACCCTGGTATTTTGTTGGTACGACTGAGGAAAAACCATGGAAGAAATCTCAATCAGACGATCGGCCACTAGGATCGAACTCAGGACCTCCCGAATGCGATACCAATGCTCTATCAACTGAACTACGGCCGTTGGGATGTACTGGCAGTGGTGTTGGTGATAGTAGTAGTAGTAGTAGTAGTATACCTGGTCTTGCCTTAATTTCATGAAGGAAATACAAAAGACTGTACAGCAGAAAGGACACGAAACGTATATTAATATGTGACATGGTTCTCCCGTTGCTTTTCTTTCACCGTTCCTTCATTTGTTTCGGGCTCGATATTGTTATGTAAGACATTCCATACATTATATTCTTCTTCGACAGATTTCGTAGACGAAGCAAAATATCACGTATAGCGTCACAGGTGTTTTTACAAGGGATAAACAAACAGATAAGGCTCGTGTTATATCTCCATGGTAATCTCTTGAAGAGAAAACACATTACCTTCGCTCGAGCATACATGTCAAATACGTGGTCCTTCTCTGTCGTAAGTTGAAGCTGTGATATGAATAAGGAATGATAGGCTAATCCAGTCAGTACAACGTAGTCTAATAGAAACAAATTTCATATACATTTGAAAGATACTGACAATGTTCAAAGTGGCCATCTCTGGTCAAAATCTATGAACGAAGATATAAATTCAATTACTCAAAAATTAAGCCCAAGTATTGACAAATTTGTTTTCTAGAATACTGTGTAAAGATTCATCACTAAAAATAGGAAACTGAAATTTTAAGTGATACGATTGCGGAGCAAAATTTGAGATCTTTTGGGCTTTGCAACATTTAAGACCATTCATCCCCTTTTTCCAAAATCCGTAACTCCCTAAGTCTAAAAAAATTACATTTTTATCTGGTCTCGAACCAGAGATAAGGATCTCCAATATTCATACCAAAGTGCGCACGAGCATTACTCCTTCCCAGCTTGCAAATTTGTAAAGGAAGCATATATCAGCCTTCGTATTTTGTATACCGGTATCTTTAATATAGTGTAAATGAAATCAACTTTGACATTCAATCCCTTCCGTGTGAAAAAAGCACTCTGATAACCGGAATTGTTTCTATTTCGAAAATCATATTTGGATACCATTTTGACCAGTTTGATTATATCTTAGGATTTTGATATAGAGGACTAAAATTATCAAGAAAGCTTTAAAGAAAACAATGTTTTTTGTTTGAATGTTCTATGATGAACCAATCCACAGATATTACATTTTCCGTAAATGTCTACACACTAATTTTGGCATGCGCTACAATAGAAAATGACCGCCATTAACTAATCGGTTGGGATAAAGATGAAAGAATACGCGTTTTGAACTATTCTGATATAATGGATATTATTATTATTTTGAAACGGGTTAAGGAACCAAGCTGGACGTTTACAGATGACTGGATCGGTTCTCGGTATTTAATTAATTTCTTTTCAGGCCTGTTCCTTTATACCTATTGGTCAGAAGAAGCAAATAGCTCATCACCATCACTAGTGTTCTATCGAAAGTGGCAAATCCTTGAAGGCCTTTTAAGCCCTCTTCATTCATCCTGATCTTACGCTTTCCTTTTTTGTTTCAACATATAATTTATGTTCCTTAATACTGTCAGAGAGTTTAGATTAGTTCTCTTTCTTTTCGCCTCAACCATACAAGCTACACAATGTCTGCGCAGCCAACGCTCTAATCAATTTCTTTGTCCCCTCTTTTGATAATGTGTATATATTTTAAATAAATAAACAGTTTTTGAGTGATAACTTGTAGCGGAAAAATTCTTTTATTGCCTCTATTGAGTAATTACAACATCATTTTAAATTTCATTCATGTTAGATACATTGTATGTATACAAATATATTTATACTATAACGCTCCCTAAGTTGGTGATGTAGTTGACTTAATTAACTGATGCATAATTCAGTAATATAAGGCACACTCACTGTAAAATACACTAATGTCCAAAAGTATAGTACAAGGACGAAAACCAACATCCACCAAACATCTGAACATCGCATCAGCACATGGTGCACATGCAGTAATGTAATGGAGGGTATACGGCGTATACCCACATCATTTTTTTAGGCATCATCGTATACCTACCTAAAATTTATGAAATATGCAGATATATGGTATAGTAAAGCGAGAGGTTTCGTTACAACGAGTGAAGCGTATACCCACCTAAAAATTTGGCATTACAGCCCTGTGCGCATCCACCGGAGAACAACGCGCCATAGCTCAATGGAGTTAGTACTCGCGTGAAGTGCAGAGGTGTTTGTCTGTGGTGGGAGAGAGTGCTGTGGGCTGAAACTAGGAAACAATTTGGACCCTGTGTTACAGGGGAGAATAATCGGACAATTGGAAGTGGGACGAACACAGACAGAGGTCACACAGGCGCTGAATGTGGAGCAAAATGAAATCTCCAGAAACCGAAATACTAAGATAACATGGTCCCTCCAAGAACTCGAAGTGAGTTAGCCGCCAAGCACTGGCTACTGCGACTCTCCTACATGCAGTCATGCAACTACAGGCTATGGCGCGGGTGTCGATGCTACGGTTTCTATCTTGACGAAGACATGTACCGCGTATCGGTTCGTGTATAAGAGAAGAAAGAAGGTGAAACAAGAAGACAGGATAGCGCGAGAAGAATTTCCTTGAAAGAGGGGGAAAACCAGGATATGCATTGCTGTATATTCCGTAAAAACCCCTCAATCGGTTCTAACTGCTCATTTATTTACCTGGTAAACCACGCATGTTTGAAGGGTGGGAAAACCAAGGTAAAATCTGTAATGAACTTATATGTTATGCATCCATTTTAGCAAGTGTTGTTATTGCATGCAAGTCGATCGCTCACACACGCTTACAGCGCATAGCGCGCGTGCGCGAGTCGCCTGGAGAAGCTGCTCAGCGCCGTTGAATTGCTGGAACGATTCCTGCTAAGAACAATTAAGTACAGAGAAGAAGGTCCTGTTGGAGTGCCTGAAAAAGAACTATGAAGGCTTAATTAGTAATACTGGGAAAATGATGTTATTGTATATTTGAAGGGCAATCAGATATATATATATATATATATATATATATATATATATATATATATATATTGATAATATGGGTTTTAGGAAGGTTGGGAAGCACAGCATTTCATTTCGACCTTGGTAATTTTCAGCCAAGCCAGCCTCTTTCTCAAATCTTCGCTCCTTCCAGTCATCGCCTCCTTGCTTCATCATTTCAATTTGTGCAAGTTAGTTGTATAACAAATAGTTAGAATTGTTTATAGTCTGCTTTACCTTCAATGAAGAAGCTCTTCCGCATACGAGTGAATGACATGTTGACAATTCTGCAGCTTTTGGAATGGAAAGAACCTCTAGGGAGTGTTTTGTGACATCAGGTAGATGGAAAGTGACGAGGGCATGAACTGTTGGAGGGAGTTGGCAAGAGCATTCGCTTGATAGTTTCGATACTCCAAACATCGTCCGATATTCGCTCTCAACATCATCAATTGTATTTTTGAACTTAAGTGCTACTCTGGCCATAGAAGATCTTAGCGTTCGCCATGTCTTGGTTTTGAAGCAGGACTACGATGTCTCCTCGCACCTAAGAGACTGAGGTTCGATCCTCAACTCTGATTCTTCGCTGGTTGGCTTGGCTGCTGAAACATCGCTTGTGTGTTAAGTGGAATGGAAAAAGCACATATTATCATTATAATGTAGCCCATGATCCATGATCCTAAAATTAGGTGTTATTTCGCTATTAGTTTTTTTTAGTAAAGCTTTTGCTTAAAACGAGCGAGTTTCTTTCCAACGAGCTATAATCCCTTAAAACTTTATGTCTCTTGCCTCTTTCTACCCATGGAGATTATAGTTGTAATTGGATTTGTTTGAATTTATTTCTGTGGGTTAGCTGTTAGTACCTTTAGTGGTCTTTTCTGTTTCATATGAAAGCCTGTGCTGTATGTTCCAAGTTGGGAAATCAGGTTATTTTGTGAATGGTCCTTGGTGGAGTAGAATTTCTGAGTTGTGTCTGTGATACTCTGATATATTGGTTGTATGCTGAGGCTGCACTGTAGCGGAATGAGTCGGCAATTAGTGATTAGTTTAATTACTCTGTTTTGAAATGTCATCTCCAGGCTGTGGCGTAGGTTTCAAACAATCGAAGACATCCGACGGCGACACGGGCATACCAGGTTGCCCACGCGTAACAACTCCTCAGCAGGACCGTTATCTGACATTTATCGCACGACGTAATCGGCAAATATCTCCCCAGTAATTGGGATCAGAGCTAACAGCAGCAGCAGGACCACGGGTTTCAAGAGAAACTGTATACTGACGGTTGCATACAGCAGGTCTCTACGCCAGACGACCCGTAGTGTGTCTCCCGCTCAACCCTGTGCAATGGCGGGCCCGCTTAAGGTGCAGTGAGGGAAATCGGCATTGGACTATGGACCAATGGGGCCGAGTGCTTTCCTCGGACGAGTCGCAATACACTGTACAAACTTATTTGCGCTGTACGCAGGTCTAGAGAGAACAGGGGAGCAGCTACAATCCGCAGTACATTACGGAAAGGGACCGGTATGGTGGTGGTTGTGTACTAGTGTGGGCTGATATAATGCTAAGTGTACGTACAGATGCGGTACTTTCCCTGCTCATCAGTACAAAGAAGAGGTACTTGATCATCATGTGTGGCTCTAGCAGGGTGAAGTGGGTCCATCATTAATTTTCATAAATGATAACGCACGATGTCATCGAGGCAATCTGATGCAGAAATTTCTTCAGAGGGAGGTATCCAACGAATGGAGTGGCCGGCATGGTCCGCAGACCTAAACCCAATAGAAGATGCCTGGGATGTATTGAGAAGGCGAATTCCGGTCAGAAAACCAGGTCCACGCACAATTGCAGACCAACGTACTGCCCTTCGAGAGGAGTGTGAACGTATTCCAGCTGGCCTCATCAACGCCCTGATTCCAAGTATACCACATCGCTGCAAGCCTGTGTTATTATACTCCATATTGATGGTCAACATGTACCGTAGGTTCTCCAAGTTCTTCTATGTATAGCTCTTGTCCTTTTGGAGTCATGCCTAATTAGAATATAATTTTTTGCCGTAAAACTGTTTTTGTTTCCATTTGTGTTTTCTCTGTGATGCTCTTTCATACATGTCTACACATTCCTGGTACCTTGAACCGTTCAAGTCTGCGTGCATTGCGCGAACTGTCATTATGCTATACTTTTGGATACCAGTGTGAATTATATATTGGCGCACTTCTGATTGGATAATCAAATTGAACAAATGGTTTGCAATTGTTGTACCAAGTATATTTAATATTAAGTAATTTTCTCGTTGTATTTTTTTAACTTGAGTTACATAAAATATTCTCATATTTATGATGCGTTAAATGCATTGAAAATAAACAAAAATATATTGCTGTTTAACGTTTACTTTTTATTATCGGTTTTGACATCCTTACAATGAAGTGTGCATAATTTTTCACTACCAAGGTTTATAGAACTTATTAATAAGTTACCACACGTCTAAGATAATTGACTTAATCAAGGATGTTAGAACCAGAGGATAGGCCAACATAAAATAAACTGATTCAACATTTAATAATGCCAGTCCGCCAGCTTGCTGTGCCCATCCAGAATTTAGGGGATTGGTCTTTACACTGTTCACACAGTATTCTAATTTGATTAAACATATACTATTAATTAAGCAACCCCAAATAGAGTAAAACCTCAGTTATACAAGCAGATCACTTTCACTTTAAGTATTTAAGTTACAACTGTCATAAATTCTGGCTGAGCATATCAAGATGGCAGAATGGCGCTGTAACGTTCGGATTCAGGGTTTTCAATTCTGGTCGATCGAATTTTAACATCCTTGGTTTAGTCAACGTGACGTCATATGTGAGACAACTTATTACCCACATAGCAAAATGACGTCTCAGGGATATCTGACGGATCTCCTGGCAGGATATCGGGACGTCCGTAGGACGTCCTGTTTAAGTCCCGTTTACATCCATTAGGCGTATAGTTATAATTAATCCTTCGTATAACTATACGAAGGCATATCCTTCGTATAGTTATAATTAATTAAATAATAATAATAGTAAGGTCGATTTAATTTATAGAAATTCCAGGTAGGTAATCCCGCACGGCTTTCCGGGGGACATCCAGGGGACATCCATACGGGATGAACTGTTTGTATTGCCCACAGAGTTATCCCACGGACGTCCTTAGGACATCGCTATGGGAGCAGGACCATTCTGACGGTAATGGGATCTAAATGGGACGTCCCAGGGACGTACTCTGCTATGTGGGTAGTTAGTTCTATAAACGTTGGCTAAAACTCCACAAGACATATTAATAAGGAAAACAATGAAATACTCGTCATGCGCAACGAAGTTCAATTCGATCTGTGCTGCTTTAACTTTCGCTACACTATACTGACTGTAACACTGGCTTTTCTACATGCACGCAGAAGAAGCAACTAAACAGTCTACGTCATAAATTATCTACATAAGAAGTTACTTGATGAGGAAAAGACACAAAACGTATCACTAACGTAGGTGTATCACCAACATATGTACCTTCTTCTTAAAACTGTCTCTAATCTCTATGAAATCACCAAAATGTTTTGTCTATTTCTCCACTCTTAACACGAGTCTTCTGCATGATCTTCACGTAGGTGAACTTAATTTTTATATGGGCCAGTCTAGTAACTTTGGACTTCGGCCCGTCGCGATTCGCCCTTTAGCCATTAAACCCCACACCCATGCTCCTGCCGGGACCTTCGAGTTGTTGGCCTACCGCCGTAAACCGCACGACTACCCGACCGGCTCTTCGCGTAGGTGTAAATGGAACAAACAAAGGTTCCCATCGACTACCAACTTCATGGAACCCCAATTTTCCCGCGTTATAATAGTTTTCCTTCTTCATACAACTAAATAAACTGTTAAATACTAAACATGGGACAGTCATTTGTTTTTATTTTTAACATTCGTAGTTCATGGACGTGGGTGAAGTTTTCTTCTATGATGGAGATTTAGAACGTAGGACCTGTCATAGGTTTGTCTACTGGGGTTGGTCATCTACAAAGTGCCCTCGCCAACAACAAAACTACCAAGTCGGTGTATCTCAGTGGTAGAGAGCGTTGGCGTAGCATTCGGGAGGTCCTGGGTTCGATCCCAGTGCCCGACCATCCTGACAGGGTTTTCCAGGGTTTTTCCTGTCACACCAGGCAAATGCTGGGATGGCACCTCCAACATAGGCCCTGACCGGCACCTTCCCGAATCCTTTCCCCTCCCCTATCCCGGCATGAGCCTTAGGTGCCTAAAGGCCATAAATAACATTCAATTCCAACAACAAAATTAACGCTACCACTTCGTAACAGTGGATTTCAAGCTCTCATAATGTTGTGACTATGTCGGTGTGCTAACCGAATCTTCCTAATTTTCATTTTTGTGGGTAGTCACTCCATTGATTCGCCTTCTAAGGAAGAATATAATGTTAGACATTGCACTTATAAAAGTTACCGGGATGCTATCAAAACTTCCAGAAATGCCTGAATATGGATCTGAACATTCCTCCTAAAATATGGTTGAATTGTTATCAACCTTGTATCAAACTTAATGTCAACACTCTTTCAAAAGTTTATACTAGAACTAATAATAGAGAAAAAAAAGCACTATCTTTTATTTGAAAATTTTTCTTAGTAACTAAAAGCAACAATTATGGTCTTTTCAAAAGTATAGGATTGGGTTATTAGAACAGCAAAACTTCCATTGCCGTTAGTAATTAAGAAGAAGCAAACATAGTCTTCTATTTTATTGAGACACGTTACTATGCTTCATTTCTAATGTATATGAAAGAAGTTTCAAATAATTTTAAGTAAAGTTTTTTTCGTTTAACCAAATATTTAACTTCAGTTGGCAAGGCTGTACCTTCAGTTCGTTGAAGGTTGTTCTGTTGAACCCTAACAAGCTTGGGAGTCTTAGAAAAACGTCGCCATGACAACCCGTTCTTTTTTAGATTTCGTATATATATATATATATAAGTACTTCTTTAGTTCATTATTTGGATCCGAAACTTTCGTTTATATGTCATCGTGTTTCTTTTACAGGAAGAGGGATGGGTGGACTTCCAAAGTATAAAAGAAGCTAGAGATCTAATCACTGCTTGCATCAGTGACACCAATTTCTCATTTCCGGCGACTGTAGATACCTTTGCCGAAATTCTTTCTGGCTTTCAATAGCAAACTCAAGCAAAAAAAAAGAGAGAGAGAGAGAGAGAGAGAGAGAGAGAGAGAGAGAGAGAGAGAGAGAGAGAGAGAGAGAGAGAGAGAGAGAG
>JAGDQP010003068.1:17770-51518 GCA_022664845.1 Lepisma saccharinum
AAAAAAAAAGAGAGAGAGAGAGAGAGAGAGAGAGAGAGAGAGAGAGAAAAAAAGAAGGTAAAATTTCCTCATGGTGAAAATTATCTCTAATTAACCATTGGTTTGGCAAGCGAACATGGAGCGTTAATTAATCATTGGCTGTTAAACCAATCATGAAAATGGAAGAACTTTTAATTAGTATAGTACTATAAGTGTGTGTGTGTGTGTGTACCTGAATTCTGAATATTTTCTGGACTTGTGGGGCTTCTACGGGAATAATATACTCAACACAGTGCCGTAACAAAATCTTCGGGGCCCCGGTCCAAGAGGGTATTTGGGGAGTATTGGCCCAATTAGCGAACATATTTTTAATGTACTAGTAAAAGCAGGAAACACTATATTACATGCTAACCGTCAACGATTTGACGAAGGGTCGTATTTCAAAAAAACTTACTTTTTCAGAAATGAAGGAAGAAAAAATAATTGCGTAGAGCGAAAACAGTTAACTATGAGTATCTCGCTACTTATTGCAGTCAATACAATAAAAATTTCACAACAATAGGCTTATATAACATTTTATAAGGTATCCTTATTATTTGGCAGGTATCGTTTGTTCTTTCCAGATTTTTTCAACAATTATGCACATACGCCCTTTCGTGGAAAAATAAATTGTGGAATGCTCAAGTTACACCCTGTAAATTGCCGTGTTGTCTCCCATGTATAATGCATACCCAGATTTTGAGTTAAACTTTTAAAAGAAAGTATTCAGTTGTTCGTTTTTAATTCAAGATTTTTTATTGTTTTAAAGTGTATAAACAGAATGTGCTTTTCATACCTATAGTAAACACAGTCACCTTGTTAATAACAATATCTCGGTTTTTGTTTAATTTCTTTACCGACAACAATTCTTTTCTATGTGTAAGTTTAAAATAATTCGACTACCATATTCAAGGATATTATTTTATTTATAACGATGCGGTATGACGGTTCTTGGTAAGTGAAGAATTCCTTCCTCCCGGAGTACCAATCCGTACAATAATTTGCCGGGCAGTAATTAAACGTGTACGTCGCACTTCTCTTGAAAAGAGCGCCGTGGGATGATATAGCTTCCGTGATAACGAGCGAGGACAAAGGCAACCCTACTGCTCACCCTTGGGGTCCTGTATAATACTTCCAAACCAGTAAGCCAGTGAATTCCGGAGACAAAGGTTGGTGGAACGGTAATACCGATAATAGGTCCTCTGAGCCCCGAAATACTGTAAAAACGCACAAAAATCAACAAATAGATGAATGTGTGCAAATGGCAGGAAACGGTCGCAAAGTGCGTGACGAACGTTGAAACACTTGAAAGTGGGTGAAAAACACTGTATTTAGGCGGAAAACCACGTTTTTAGCATTTGGAGCCCCGACTCCTAAAATCCACCCCACTTTTACTGACTCCGACCAAATTATTGAAAAATGTCACTTTTGGTGAAACTTCACGAAATACCTTAGTAGAATTGTTTTCTTCAGTATTCCACTGAATACTAACACTTTTCACACCATTTAGAGTACTTTATTACTATTTTCAGAAATCGATCTTTTTTCGGAATTATGGTATTCCGTCGGTATAAAAGGTAAAACATACACAAAAACGCCAATAAGTTGATAGATTACTACAAAGTAATGAATATATTTAATATTTGACCTGATTACAGGGCACACACACGATTATTCTTTTGTGTGTGCGTTTACTTCTGTAGTTACGTGATAATTTTACCAAAAATTGAGTGCGTTTGAATGTGTCCAAACAAGAGTAACATACACAATAATGCACTCTACTAATAACGAAACGATCAAAAATGAATAAAGTTTATCTGAATGCTTTTGACATAAATTATAAGTGATTATCGTTAATGAAAACGTTTATCGGCCGGGTACCCGTAAAGCGTTGAGCCCAACGTTACACAATTTTTACTTAATTCTGCAACTATATTTTCCTTACGCTCTTACGACGTTTACGTACACCTGTGCTCCATGAACATTCGAGTCCGATGAAGTGTATTTTATACTTAACATGCACGACAATATTTATTTTTCATTAACAAGTAACAAGGTTGTACTTCACATTAGTTGACGGAGTACAATTAAATTTCTCGACATTCGGCTTTAATTTCTGAACGTGCTTTGTTGACATATACCCGATAGGCATTGATCACAAATTATTATATTATATTTCAAATGTCGCTTTAACAGACGTCCTGACAGTTTGAAGAAATTGTAAGCGACTTATATCACAATCTTTTTAATAGTATTATCTTTACTTTTACGAGTTAGGTTTTCTCTAATATTGCTTCAGTTCAATGTCTTTGTACCGCGCGAGTAATTCTATTGTATCACAGTATTACATAATTTACGCGGTTAGTATCTTTTTTACAATACAGGAGTTTTGAACTGACTACTTAGGTTCCGTACAAAACTTTTTTTTTCTTACAATTCTTGTGTTTGCATTGATTTTTTATTTATTTGCTTTCGAGTCCAATGAATGCTAGCAAGTTACGACTTACTTTATTTCATACTCTAATGATGCATTCGAGTTTGTAATGATGAATAATGTTGTCTAGATTTGCTCTACTATTTTGTAATTCAACAACATAACACAAATAAACCGTACTACTACTACAACTCAAAACTAAATATACCAAAAGAATAATAGGATCCTTTATTTAGTTGAATTGTATTTCTTTAGTTATTGCCCACAGAAAAACTATCTAAACGAAGGCAAGGTAAAAACGCATATCGGATAATCGACAACGACATTAACAATAGCATCCCGCGCATCAACAATCCGCGTATAATCACGTGACTTCTTTTTTGTCTTCAAGAGCACTGTTGACGATATGTAACTGATGCAATGAGGCTACGCAGAATCCGATGTCATTTCACTCGACACAATAAAATATATTCCTTTCTTAAGCTTGCAAATAGTCAATGCAAATATGTAATTGGATTCCAACAGGTTGTCTATAATTAAGAGAAACGAAAAGGGTTACCTTCAGTGCGGCGTACAAGTCGTCCAGCAAAACGAGGTATACGTTACTTGTTCCTAGGCAGTAACTATCCCAACTTCTCGTCCTGTTTTGTGTTCCTGTAAATCCTTAGAACTTACTGATCCTTTTGCACTATAAGTTTTGTATATCCAAGTAATTACACTTGTAAAATAACAGTTTTTTGTCGCTGACGCACACTTAATGTTTCCTCTTCGGTGCAACGCTCAATGTCTTCTGCTGTCTCGGACGATGCAATGTTACCAGCTCGCTCGGGCAGAATTGTCCAGTACTGACACAAACATACGCCGGGCGTTGACTCAAGCGTCTCTTCGTGCATGCGACGATATCAATGCGTGTCGGAATATAAAAATTACTTTAAGAATATCCAATTGCACTAAATGTTATTATAATCATGTGAGGGCGAATTACCTGTCCGTCACAGCGGCTATTTTATTTTACAATTAAAACAAATTGTATGGCGTATCAAACCCGTAAGTTCATCGCCGCAGTTAATGTTCTCTATTGGCTTCTATCCTGGAGTTCTATATTAATACCCTTAAAGCACAAACAGATAAATTTAATAATTAAAAAAAGAACACATTCCATTGATGACGAATAACCTTCAGTGTGGAAGGTTTCTGTAGAAACGTTGATGTTCTCTTGAACGAATAACAGTAGTTTTTCCCTCGCACAGTTTCATTAGATCACGGTATTATGCTTCAGCGATCTTACGTGGTTCTGTATTCAGCTGTTGGACAATGTTTTCTGCGTTGATCGTAGGAGCTCCAATGCGCGATACGTTTCTTCTGTGTGCTTGTATTTGAAGTACAATGTGGATGGGTTCGTTCGTTTGCAGCAAAACTCCATCATTTTCATCCAATCCACTATGTTGCCTTCGCTATCTCTCCGAAATGTTCATATTCTAGGCGATGGACTTCGTAACCACGGGCGTTACAGACCGATAGGTCCTGAGCCTGCCCCAACGTCATCTATCCGCGCTTGGTGGAACTGCATCCACCTAAGTGACGGAAGTGTGGTCAGCATTGCGCGTCATCTAGCCACGAACAGTCGTATTAGGAGCTTTCTAGACCGAGTGGCCGTCATGTCTCTATTCACGTGACTCCACAGTTTTCCTCACGACGCTGGGTGGACGCCAAAAAGTGGGACTCCAGCCGGAAATTGAACCCGGGACCACGCGGACATGAGTCCAATGCTCTAACCACTAGACTATGGAGCCCCTATAACATTCAATTACCACTTAAAATTACTGTCTTTAGAGAACTTGGGTAATTTTGTCACAATGGAAGAACTGACAAACAGGTGAACCCGTAGGAAAGACAGTCAAGCCCGTAGCTATGGAGTATAATGCAGCCGGGCCCCTCCTAAAATAACTTTGTGTCCCCAAATTTTCATGGCCGCATATAAAAATCTGCTATCATATATCTTTTGAGACCTCAATCGCCATAAATTTTCCGTGCTCCCTTCCTCTAATTCTATGATTGCTATAGATTCTGCTACTAGTTAATAAAAAAATTAAAAATCTTTTATTTCAAAATTGTTCCACTGTTCTCACCTGGGTTTAAACAGTGAAGCATTAAAAAGTAAGCATAATTTTAATGAAAATATAAATTAAGAGTTATAAAAATAAAAATAACATAGAATTCGTAATGAAGAAAGTAGGAAAACTTAAGTTGAAAATTTCGTACTTCAGAGCTAAATTTGGAACAGAGAGAGATACTACAACAATATATTCTTCTTCCCAGAATCTAACACCACAGAATTAAAAAAAAAAAGTAATATACAATATAAAACCAATGCCCTGTTTTGAAAGACACAAACCTATTTTGGCTTACTAAGGGTCAGTTCTACAATCGACCGCTCAACTCCTAGTCAGCGCTAAGTTGAGGCTAACTCTGATTTTGCGTACTCTCATTGGCCAAAATCAGACTTGACCTCAACTTAGCGCTGAGTAGAACTTTGGCGGTCGATTGTAGAACTGACACTAAGTTGCGTTTCATAGTTACTTCCATCCATGCTTATGTCTAACTGTTCCGTCTTGATACCTCTGAAAATCAAATAGTGGTATCTAAACGAGGAAAGACGTTATAATTTTAAGGATAGCACGGTGTTTCTAGAACATTAAACAAGAAAATATAATATTTTTCTACCTGTGGGTTCAAGAGAAACGCCATTCTTGTCATCTCTTTTCACTTCCGCGAAACTTTACTAGATATTGAATTACTGTTCGGCCTTTCTCACTGTATCCGCAGATGCGACAAATTTACTAACCCAGAAGCTCCTGAAGTTGTGTTTAGCATACAACCAAGGCACTATAGATTCTGCATCAAGTTTCTAAAGGTACGTTATTACGTAGGTAGTTTATAAGTCCGGCAACAGATGTTACCTAATAGCAACAACCGTTCTATCAGTAAGTTTATAGTACGACTGTTGCTATTGGATAACCCAGCGTTTCTGAAAATTTTTCATGTCGCGGGCCCCTTTTACCGTGCCTTCTGTCCGGCGACCCCCAAAAGTAATTTTCCTATTTGTAATAAGCGGTTTTGTTTCACTTTAACTTTGTAAAGTAAACCAGGCTTTTGTGAAAGTCGATGTTAATTTAGAGGACTACTTTTCGTTGTCTAATTTTATTAATTAGTACCAAGGAATTAGGTGAGACGCTGATTTCTCTCTGTAATGTCACTTTTTTTTAGTTTGAACCCCCAGAAGCGGGAGGTGAGTTAAAATTTTGTTTTGAAAAATTATTTTCACAGTGTCAAAAGTGAATTATGTGAGCAATTGTAAAAAAAATCATGGAAATATCTTAAACTTTCGCTTTTACCGATCTGTTTCTCAGTTACACGAATTAATAAAGAGTTTGTATATTAAAATCGTGGTATTTAGGACAAGTATGGGAACCTAACTTTTGAATGAAAATGACTTTATCAGGTGTCACAAAAATGGAACCGGACATTTTGAAACTGGTTAAATCAAATACGCTCAGATTTCGTGCTAACCTAGTAAACTTGTGCAATCTTTCGTAACATTTTAAATCTTTGTTTCCTTTATTTTATGTTATATTTTCTTTTCATTTAAAAACATGACATATGATTTTCTGTATTTGGTAATACATATCTTAATATTATGCTATCGAAAGACTATTCAATAAATTACATTATCTTTAGTAATTATAAAAACAAGTAAAATAAAGTACCTTCTTTGAAATTTATTGGTTTTACATTACAAGACTCTAGTTACTGTTTTTTTCAACTCCTCTCGCGACTCCCTTGCACACAACCCACGACCTTCTTGGGGGTCGCGACCCTCACGTTGAGAAACCCTGGGACAACCTGTTGTCGGGCTGATAAACTATTCTCGTGACAACGTACCTTAATAACACAATACGTACTTGAAAATGAACGGTTCATTTGTTCAACGGTTCATATGAATATAGGCCTATATATGTTCATTTTAACTTATGTGTATAATTTAAAGTATGTTCCATAATCTTCGTACTTACTTTACATAGATGTTTTGCAATAACAATTTGGAGCGTTGTACACACGAATGTTTTACTTGTAAATAACATAGAAACGCATTAGGAGACCATTTTGTCCACACTTTTTGTTTGGAAGAACTTGCAAAATGTTCTTTACTAGTATTAGTTTCCGAGCCGAGAGGTTGTTTATATCATATATCACTGTTTGTATGTTACTTCTTCTTTTTTTTTATAACAATTACTGTTTTATGAAGTGTTTTACAGTTGTTAAATTCCATTCTATGTTCTATGTTAGAGCACAAATCACCAGTTTTTTAATTCTTGCATTTTGTGGCAAAATTACCTACTTGCTTTTACTTTGGTGACAACAATAACGGTGACAAAATTACCGCCACCTGTCTTTGTAATTATCAAAATTGACGCATGAATCGATTCAATATTGAATCTAGAGAATTTACCGCGGGGGAGTCTGATGGAGAGCTGCAGCATGTATTTTTCTAAGGGGGAGCAAACTCCGATCTGGTCTGTGAGGACAGATATCGTAAATAGTCTTATATTCAGAATTTTTTGTGTATTTATTTATGTGTTTAACGAACTCCAGATACAGCACACACAACCGACGCGAAGGAAAGGCTTTGGCCAGGAATAATCGGCCATGGCCTTATTCAAGGAATTATTCCAGCACTGACCTAGCATGACCAAGGGAAACTACGAAAAAAATCTCAGAAAGGATGGGCGGTTGCTGGTTTTGAACTCACAACCTTCCTAATGCGACTCCAACGCTCTACCAACTGAGCTACGGTGCCGAATAGTTTCGGGTCCGTGCGAAATTCGATGTTCCTGCCCTGCATTCTAAACTGGATCTATAAGGTATCATAACTTTTTCTTTCTTCTTCTCTTCGCTTTCCCCAATATTTCCTAAGCTTATAAGCAGAACGAGATCTTTTCTTCGGAAGCTGTGAAGGATAAACTTTGCGTTTCCTTCTGGAATATTTATATTGTTTCATACAGACTTAGCTCAGATTTAGGATACATTTATACACGAGTAGTACTAAATAACAGCTACTGCCATTCTTTCCATTGCCTTCTAGTATGGGTGGAAACTATTCGCTGAGATAAAAAAAAATCCCTAAGTTGTCCGCTTTTGCATGAGACGTTTATATTTTCAGTAGATATTGTTACTTTAGCCATGCATACAGATTTGTGTTCGTGGGCGTTTACTGTGAACTATAATCCAGTTACAACAAACCAGTGATAGCTCAGCTTTCCCCACTCCCTCTTCTTCCTTGGATTTATCCATTCTCGCAGTCGGATTGATTGAATTTCTTTGTTATTTTCTTATTCTTTTGTTTGTCGCAACGTCTAACCGAAGACCTGTCTCCTACAGATCTGTGCTTGGTTGACATTTCTCGAGCCTCTACCTCTGGCAACATTGAATCTTGGCTGGATCGTAGACAAACAAATAAAGCTGACCTCGGGGTCAACTACATGAAGTTTTCTTTTTGCTTTAGTAAATAAGATTGAAGAGCTTACATCTTGTCTTGAAGTTTCATTGCAAATAAGTAAGTTTTATTTTCAGTAATTGTAAGTACAATGAAGTGAGAACACTGATCTTTGTGAGAACATGCTAATTGCCCTGCAGCAAAATTCTATTATTTTTCATTTAATTGTTATTGAGATATTTAAAAAATAAGGAACACATGTTAAAGGATAGGAGAAATGCCAACACACTCAGTTGTGTTACTTCCTCTTAATTATTATAGAATGTAATCAGCGTAGTATTACTTGGGTGGTACTCTTATGCAGGTTTACGAATATGAAGGAGCCCTATCATTCTTATAGGCATGTTAAATTTCTTGTTTTCCATCCATTCTACAATCTGATCTAAAGCATCTGATGCAAACGCTACAAAGCTAAACAAAGTGAAGAACAGTTTTGATAACATCGTTCGGCAATAGGATACGTGACCCTTCAGAATTAAGGATGTGATTTAATTGTGAAAATATTCAAATTGAATAATTTAAGAAGCCAGAATCGTGTAATTTTGTACAGCAACATGCATCACAATAAATTATATTTACCTCGGGTGTCTAACTTATACACACAGAAACCAAGATATTTTACTCAAAGGTCTTCAATTACCTTGTTTCTAGAGCGCTATGGAAGAGTGTACATCAATAATACCATAGAATTTCAAATTTGTACATCAGATTTAATTTTATATTTACTGTCTTCTATTGAATTGTTATTGTTGTTTCAGTTGTTATACAATTGACGTATCATAAAATGGCTTCCGTTCTATGGAAGATACTCCAAATATGTATTTAAAGATAGATAGATAAGTAGGTTTGCACAACCGTTTGAACTATTGGCCCAAGATGGCTGTCGCTTCTGGGATTTAGTACTAGACCGGTCATATCATGGGACCTAGAATAAAGGCTACAATGTACCAAAACGGACACAGTATGGGGAACCACTATATTTAATGGTCTACTGATACAGTCTCCTTTTATGAATCTATAAGGTTCGGTTAATTAGGTAAATTTGTTTTTGTTAATGCACGAAAGTCCAGAAAGGTCGATAATCATATATCAATGTTTTCCGATCTGTATCTTAAATGCACAGTCCTCGTAAGAAAGTAACCCTAAAATTTCACTACCTGACCTGAACCGGGGTAGTATCTTAAGTTCATCCATAAAGAAACACTTAAATATAAATAACAGGCTAATTTGCTTTTACAGCTCAAACCAACATATCTTCTGAATGAAATGTACAATCTATCAATGATTTATTTACTTCACCAAAGCAGTCATAGTAACAGATAAACAGATATAGCTACAGGTATTATTCTTATTTAGAATCTCTATGATAGGTATACATTCCATTTTACTCAGTAATCCTTCGATCCACATATCAAGGTTTATCTTCTTAAAACGACAGATATTCCGGTATCATGATTGTGAACGCACAGTTCCTAATTGCAGATCCGTTTTTCTCCTGATCTTCAATTGTTCTATCAATAAATTATTTCTAAGCACTGTTGTCCTAACAAAATTAAAATAACACAATAATCTATTTAGTTCAATTTTCTACATCTATCAGTATTCCTTGCGGTTCATTCCTCAAGTTGAAATTCGTAGAATGAAACTTTTGAGGCGTTCAATAGCAGATTTATAATCTATTACAGTATTGATATTTCTGATAGTTGGAAAGATATAATCGCGGATAAAGTATTTACTCAAATCAGATAGATTAATTAGCAATAATTGCACAAAAAAATAATATTTGTCTGTTATTCATTTATTTCCTTCCTCTTCTGAAATATTGAATGGCATAAATACTCTTTTTTTGTTTCTAGTTTTATCTGGTTGTTAATTCTTCCATTATTAATTTTCTTATTTCGATCACACACCAATTAATTTTCTCGTTGTTTGTAATGCAATTTAGACCATGTGATGATTACTGTCTGTTCGTAATTCGAATTGAAAACAAAGCTCTTATTATTTCAGTCTCGTGCAGCGTAAATTAAAAAAAAATAAAAGTCTAGACAGTGGTTTCAATGTATCAACACACAAATCGATTTTTCTATCTTTTCAATTGTTTGCATTTTCATTTGAAATTAAACTGCTGCGTTTCTTTCTATCCCATATCCCCATACACTATGGGTCTATCTCCCCCCCCCCCCCCCCTTTTCACCACTTCCCAATCAGATTCTTTCTAAATTTTCTCTCTCTGTAGGTTTTCGAACCACTTTGGAAAACCAGAGTTGATCCAAAGTTTGATTGGAACATGTTCTCTGGATAGTGGAGAGAATGAGTTCAAGTGCTGACATCTGGTGATGACAGCAGCAAAGTTCTGCAATGGTCACTAGACTTGGATGAGAATTACTTTGAGGTTAACCCAAACTTGGTCTCAGAAATTCACGTTTAAAAAGAAATAATGGACGTGCCATTGCTAGTGGAAAACGGGAAATTTTCAGTTTAAACAAAAAGAAACTACCAGTAAACTTCTTTAATTTTGGAGATTTCGAGGACAACTATGTTCTAAATAACAGACACTTCCCAGCAGCTAGGAGACCACAATCGCTTACAATGAAAGTAGCCTGAAATTGTTTCTACATTAAAAGCTAAAGAGTAGCTGAAAGAGAAAGGTTTCAGAGAACTACAAACAATCATCTGCAAATGATTGCGATAAGACTGAACTAAATCTAGTTTTGCATTTTTTAAAGCTCACTTTTGTAGGTGATAAACAAAAACTCACGAAGTTCTTGAATTGTAGATGTACATAGAGGACAGGTGGCAAGGGTACGCGGGGGTAAGGATACGATTAGCATTTTCCATGAGAAACATTATACACGTGGCAACTCTGACATCATGTGACAGTAGGAAGTTATGGCCGGAAAGAAGTAAACGTTAGTGAAGGTGATGCAACGAATAACAAAAGATACATGTAAGGAAACAAGTTTTTCCTATAGTTCCATATAATATTGTAGCGTAAATACTTAAGGAATAGCCGACACAATTTACAATGTATTTGAAAGCACCTTTAACGAGTAGTTTCTTCTATATCTCAGTCATGGTTTATACAGTGCAGTAGTTCTTACTACTTCTACGAGGCACATGCACAGCGTCACGGGAAAGCCCATTAGATGTATTAGGGAGAAGATTACGCAGGTCAGGACACGCATGCGTACTTGCTTAGAGGCGTATGTTTGAAAGAAATATATCGCCCAAAAGTTGGCAGACGTCAAACCACACTAAACACCAATGAATCAGTACAGAAGAACTTGCAGTTGAAGAGTCCTTCTATCAGTAAGAAAAGCACAGAAGAGTCCAGCATGTGCTTGTTCATGCCCGAATATAAGTCTGAGTTCAGCGTCACACGTGCTATGAGTGGTGATATGAGCAGTGCATATCTTGCGAAGGAGTAGGTGGTTTTCAGATTTTTTTTTTAAATTGTAGAACATAACCAAAATAATCAGGCGCGTGACCGAACTTCTTACGTAACACATGCACTGTAAGTACAAGTTCGAAAGCGAAGTTTGCCAGGTCGCATTAGTGGACGACTGGTTAAGACGTCGGCTTCTTGTGTGAAAGATCCCGAGTTCGTGTCCCGCCCGGGACAACACTTTTTTTCTTTCAAAGTATATTATTATATATAATCATATTTATTATTTAATAATTGCTAGGATATATATATATATATAAATAACTAATTGCCACTGAAAGCTAGGATGTGTCTGTACGCACACCGAGCGAGGAGCGACGTGTGCAGTGGGGCACGGTGCATCCAAAGGAAGGGGGACGCAGCCTCTGGTTAGCAGTGGGCATACGCAAAAGTGCTGTTAACATTCTCTTTCACCTGTTATTTGGTACACGTAACATTCGTTTACTCTTTATCTTATCCCAATTTCTGAACTGTTCATTTGCAGGGTCGAGACAGTAGGGAAAAAAAACTTTTACGCCGCCACCCACCTCCCTTCGGACGCACCGTGTTCGCCTTGCACACCTCGCTCGGTGTGCGTCCAGACACATAAAAGCTTGCAGTAGCAAGCAGATATTTATATAAATCCTAGCAATTATTAAATAATAAATATGATTATATATAATAATATACTTTGAAAGAACAAAAGTGTTGTCCCGGGCGGGACTCGAACCAGGAACCTTTCACTCAAGAAGCCGACGTCTTAACCAGTCGTCCACCAACGCGACCTGGCAAACATCGCTTTCGAACTCGCATTTACAGTGCATGTATTACGTAAGAAACCCGGTCATGTGTCTTACTTTTAGTTATGTTCTACCATTTTAAAAAAATCTAAAAAAATCGTGGTTACAGAACCACTAAAAATTCATAACATTTTTTTTACGATCCAACTGTTATCTTGTCTTAGTTCTTTTTTTAAATTAAATTTTTAAATTTTCAAACCTCTAAAAAATTTAATTCTGCGCCAACATAAATGAAACAAATACCATCTTTAGAGCTTGAAATGATCTTCAGTTTTCTTAAAAAAAAAAAAGATGGTCTTCGTAGGTGCAATCCTGACCGAGATATCGCTAAACTACCATAAAACACACTTTTATTTATTTTAAGGTTAGGTTAGTATCTTTTGAGCTGAAATTTAGTGGAGAGCCACCATTTTTGATGCTGAATATGGTAGTATTTTTTTTTTTTTTAACTCGAGTTCTTCCCAGGCACTTTCCGCCATCTTATCCTGCTAGGTCCTTTTATTATTTTTTAGTTTTTAGTCCATTTTTCTTTGCTTAAAAAAGCATGTTTTTTTTTAAAAAAATTAACCTACTAATCAATGCTTTCTTAGGATTGTTGGAATTACATTTTAATCTGATAACATAGCTTATTTGAAATACCAATCTGTTTATTTCAGTTTATAAGATTAGCAACATTTTGAAAGTAGCGCCTACCGAGAACACACTTCATTCTTTTCTTTTTGCTTTAATGTATGGACGTGCCGCTGTAATCCAACTCCATGAATTGGTTCTTTTAATCAGTCAAGAGCAGTATTGTAAACTAATTGATTCGTGTGGCTGTGTAGTTCGATAAATACTATTTTCAATTCCTTTTAATTTGATTATTTGCTTGTACAAAAGTTTATAATAAGTAAAATTTTTTCATGTACTGTACACTGTTAAAAAAATTGTTAACGTTGCTAAGAATTCCCAGTGAAGTTTCGCAGAACTTTTAGTATTTCATGTTTTTCTCACTGTAATGGAGGAAAACTCAGAGGCTTTTCGTATGATTATCTGGATACTTTTCGTTTTCAGTTCTGCACATGCGCAGAATGAGAAAATTGTTTCTTATCGTAGCTGTGTATGCAATGTTGATCAAGAGTTTGCTGCCACCATTATATCAGTTCTTATTTTGGTAGAAATGGGGGAATTTCTATAGTAGTGATGGACCAAACCAAAATAACTCAAAACACACACATTACACACTGCCGGCACCCCAGCCAGTCTTCATGGAAGGCGTGTGGTTTACGCAATTGTTTTCTTACACTTTTCGTATATTATCTTAAATTAGTGACCATACGAACGTGAAGGTTAGGTGCCGTCATGTATCTTTACAAAATACATTTTCACACATACACCTTACCTTGGCATTTACCTTCAGTACACAGGCGTGTACACTCTACCAATTTCCATTAGAAAATAGTGTACAATTGTTTCGGGGCCTTTCCTTTTCCTCTTTAGTAGACCGTGTTTCACACAAGGTCAACAACTTTCCCTTGTCATTTTTATACGATTCAATAAAACTCACACAAGAAATGTTACAACCATCACAAACACGCGCCATTTCAACACTGCCTTACCCGCATCTTCATGACAACAACTGTAACTCTACGCCAAATAGTCCCTTCCTCCACCACATGAAGAGCGTCTAAGAACATCTTAAAAAATCACTGCAACAAGATTATTATTAATTTTTAATGTTACCCACATTACTATTTCACTCCCACTTACTCAGAAACAACAGTCAATTATCTCAATTCATCCTGTAAATTCCTTAGAATTGATCTGGCACTATTATAATTAACCCGAAATTGGAAATATTTTGAGTGAATGGGAATTCCAAACCCTAATTGACAATTACAAAAATGATTAAAAGATGGCGTAAGTCATGGGATCAAATAAGTTTATGTCTTCGGGATTCAGCAAACATAATTCTAACATTCTATACTGTTTTCTTTTAACTGGAAATTTAGAGCAGTCAGTACAACGCTGGACTTTGAACTGAAGAACCCGTGTTCAAATTTTTTGCTCCCAATATTCGTGAGAACTGTATGATGGATACCTTTTATTAGCCAAATTACTGACAATTCCCAGGCAGCTATGGTTGCCTAGCTTTTCTCAGGAATGTTTCGGGAAATCTTTAAGAGTGTATGTTCATTTATTTCTATAAATCTGGTAGAAAATTTCGACTAAAAAGTATATTTTTCATTTTTAACGTAACAGCTACTCAGTCAATTTAAAGATAATTTAGAAATAGCGAAACTTAAATGTTACATATACCAATTTCACAATTTCTGGGAAAATAGGATCCGTTTCCATAATAGAGATATTTTCATGTGTCTCACTTATTTGTATTTTATATATCCTAACTATATTACTTTAAAATCGTAATGTTCTTCTCTCTATTTTAGAATATTATTTCTAATCTAAACCCTAAATTAACAATGGAACGAACTTGTTAATAATATATTAATATTCTTGTTCTTGTACAGAGGTTGGAAAGCCTGAGTACCCATTTCAAATATGTCAGTGGACGGCAACATTTTAAAGTTTATCGTCTTTTGAGACGAGACAGACAATACCGAGGCTGTATCGAGACTCGAGACCAAGACCAAGACAAACACCGTAATTTTCAGATGGAGACGAGACCAAGACTGCCCTTAAAGAAATCGAGACGAGAACGAGGCGGATGCCACTCTCGTTTTGTCTCGTCTCGATACCATCCCTAGTGTTGAACAGGACAAGTAGCAGTGCTCAACAAAAATATGGTGCGTTATTCGAAAAACGAAAAAGCCGATATGCTATTCATGTACAGTCGTGCAGATGGCAATGGGAGTGAAGCAGCACAACTCTATCAGGAGGATTTTCGTAACAGACGGCAACCATTATATAGGATGTTTGCAGCAATTTATCGGCGCGTGTGTGAAACAGGAACGAGCTGCACATGTGGGTGCTGGTCGACCCCGTCGTGTACGAACACCTGTTATGGACGAACGTGTGTTAGAAACTGTGGACAATGAGTCACGTACGAGTACGAGGGAACTTAGCCGTGAAATGCATGTTAGTCACATGACTGTGTGGCGTGCGTTACATGAAAATGCCTTGTACCCATACCACCTGCAAAGGGTACCAGGACTGACAGAAGCGAATTTCCAACCACGTAGAAGAATTCTGCCAGTGGTTCATTCAACAGACCACTACGATTGTGCTGTTTCTGGCATCAGTACTGTTCACTGACAAGGCACGTTTGGAAGGGATGGTATCGTCAACATGCATAAGACACACACGTAGGCAGATGCACATCCCTATGGTACGGTTTCCACTCATTATCAACGCCAATTTGGACTTCATGATCAACTGATCGGATCCATACATGCTACCACGAAGACTGAATGGAGTACAGTATTTGACCTTCCTGCAGGATACACTGCCCGAATTACTGAAAAATGTTTCCCTAGCGATTAGCCACAACATGTGGTGCATGAATGATGGGAATCCCGCGCAGTTCAGTGTGAATGTCCGGCGGTGGTTGAACAACAACTTCCCAAGACATTGGATCGGGCGTGGCTAGCCAGTGCATTGGCCTGCCTGGTCTCCGGACCTAAATCCACTGGATTATTATCTGTGGGGACACATTAAAAGTGTGGTGTATGCTACTCCTGTCAACGATGTCAACGACTTGGAACAGCGTACGTATAACGCCTGTGCAACAGTTCGTCATGACCCAGTATCTTCGAACGGGTTCACTAACCCATGATTCGGCGGGTTCACTAACCCATGATTCGGCGTTGTCATACATGTATTGCTGTCCATGGGGGACACTTTGAACATCTCCTGTGATGTGCCCGACGAACGTACGTGTGTGTCTGAACTTCGATATCTACCGCTTTGAACTTACTGTTCCCACGCTTTCGGCCCTCGTTAACTCTGACAATATGCCCAATATGCCCCATAAGCAAGTAATGTTTTCATTGCATTTTAATCTCAATACGTGCAGCGATCACTGTATTTTCTACAACACTGCAAAACTAGAAATAGCCAAATTGTAGACTGATGCACTTTTAAAAATATACAGTTTTATTGAGGTACAACTTTGAAACAAGATAGTGAAACAAATCTCTCTCTATGCTCTAATCACTTGAACAATGGAAAGTGTGTTTAATTTTAGCTGCACCTTTGTTCAGTTTAATGTTTACCGACGTCTGTGTTTACATATATCCGTCCCTGAGATCCAACATTTACCTACATTCCCCCCTGTCGTGACAACATCTGACAATGCATGAAACAAAATTGTGTCTATTAGGAGAAAAGAAAAATATCATTTTCCCTGCACAAGACAACGTGTTACCGTTTGATACAAAATTGAAGCGTTGTGCGACCAGCATGGTACAATATCTTCTTAATATAGGCTATTTCCGCATCGAAGTAATAATTTTCTCTCCTACCAAACAAAACAAAACAAAAACCTTTTCCGCATGAGGAAGTGTGAAAAAAGTTCTGTTCTATCTTCTTCCAAAATCAGTTTTTTTGTAATTTGCAGTAATCTTTCTCCATTTAGTTCGCGAGTTTTCCAATCTGGCAAACCAATTGGATGTCCAACGCGAGAAGGCGTCATGGGGGTAGATGGGAGGCTGATGTGGCGGTGATGGAAGCCCACGTCCGTTCCATTGTTTTACGCTTCTCTCGATCCTTTCTCATCTTTTCTTGCCAAATCCACTTACTTCCGGTGACAAGAGTTTGTTGAGAAAAAGAAAAAAAAAAGCCGAAACAAAACAATAGAACATCATCTACCACACAACAGGAAACAAGTTTGAAGGACTGAAGAAAAGAAAGAACATCGTTGTTATATTGTTTCCATGGCAACCACTTTTACTTCTTTTCTTCTCTAAGACTGTGTTCCAGAACAAAGAGAATCAGTATCGTATCAGAGTCGTTACCCATAGCAACATCAAGAGACAATGCTTTTCAATTTGTTATGTTTGCATTGTTGCTCTCCCACCTTCGCTACGAAGAGGAGGAGGCTGTTGTTTGCTGAGGTGTCGATTACAGATTTCCTTCCTAACTTAAAAGAACTTTAATTTAAAAAATGAACATCGTTTCAAACTTTATGATTCCTGTTTGTAATTAGCTCGATAATTTATGCAATGATAACACTTTTTTTTACTTTCCGAAATAAAAGTTGTCTTGGAAACTTAAATCAGTTTCTGAAATTGATGTGGTAAAGGTGTTATAATAATAATATAAAAGTTTCTGAACTAACTTGTTCCGACTTAGTTATCAAATCCATAGCTACTCATAGACTTTAAGACCGAAATGCATTTTAACAAACAATTGGACCGTTCAGATCGTTCAAACAAGATAAGCTCGCGTTCAGAAACATTTCTACTTTAGATGTCTCTCCCATTGTCAAGAGGGTCACGGTGGTTCAATGATAAGAGTGCTCACCTCTAGTTCTAGGGGTCCTCTGCTCGATCCCTTCTCATGCAATGCGGGCTTGGTGGTGGACACACCGTGTATGGGGATTTTCTCGGGGTTCCTCCGTTTCCTCTCACTTTCTTCATTCCACCAATTCACCTCATCATCATCCATCGGGCCTGTGCCAAAGTGGCCTAAAGATCTTGAATATCATATTCAAATTCCATTCACAAGTAATATTTATTTATATCATACAATATGAAGGTAAGTAGCAGATATGTAAACATCCTTACAATTTTAAACCAGTGTGTAGCCTTAACCATTAGATCTGGAAGGCTGTATTTGTAATGAGGTATTTGTAGAGGGGCTGGGTTGGGTTTTATCCCCTCTCCCCCTAACCTAGGGTCGTCAAAGAAGGTGTAATAATTGGATTAATGTATTCGTGGTTCGTGGCGTTTGCAAAACCTTGTATGAGGCGCCCGCGAAACCGTATAAGGCGATAGCTTAAATTTGATTTTTTAATTTTTTTACAGTGTATGTCACCTTACAGGGTTATAGATTAAGATCATAGTTTGAGAACTCCATAGAAATTAGATTTATTCATTTGGGATGATTGATAACTGAGAAAATTAGAAATTTTTAATGTGTTAATTTATTTCAGTGTACAAGAGATTATTGTTAATTAGATTGTCATATTTTTATTAAGAAATATTTTGAGATTTCTCGCTTAAGTTGAACGCAGATGTTTCATCTATAATGTATTTTGTAATAGGCATACTATATCGTAAGGTGCTAAACTCTGCCTTGCTTGTGTTCAATTTAAATCTTAGTAACCAATGGCAGTCGTGTATATGAAATAAACTAGCAGAAGGAAGATGGGGTTAAAATTTAAAATGCGTTGTTTGGGAACAGATAGAAAGTTTTGGAAATTCTGATTATTTGCAGAAACACCTATTGTTGGAAAATATATCACGTGTCAGGTAGTAACTTACTTTTGTAAACAACCTCTTGTGAAGAGGGGGGAAAGGATCACTCTACATAAAGAGTGTAATAAAACTATGAAATTGTAAAAGTAGATTTCGGTGAAGACAGACAATTTGATATAGACACCTGGATTACCTGTTGGGCTTGTGCTTGTTAATATTGTATTCATGCTGGGTTTATAACCTTTTGCCTACATGCGGTACTTTTATGTCCAGATGGACAGAATCCTTTGTAAGTAACTTTCACTCTTGTTGTTTGCGATTCTTTAAATGGAAAAAGATAATATTTGCACAAATAGATAGGCTGGAGTCATGAAACTCTGAATTGAGATGGTCGGATTTTATTGCGTTGTTTACAACCGAAAGATTTTTGGCGGAACACCTGAAGAAGAAATAAATAGAATTTCTTTTGTAAATTTAAAATCGGCACGATGTTTTCGTCTTCTGGGAAGGCTTCGAATCTCCGAGAAAGATTTTTTCTAGTTCATTTTGAATACAAAGTTTGTTGTCCGTTAAAGAACGCGATGGAAAAATCTGGAAGGCTTGACTTTGATATTGACAAGTCGCGGTGTCAGTTTATTATCTAGCTACCTTCTTTTAGAAAGTGAGCGAACGACATGCTGTTTTTTGTGATTTTGTACTGGCCTTTGATATTATCTACAGTTGAACGCCAAGTTTTATCTTTTATCTTGAACAGAGGAGAAGTAAGTAGTCCCATCATTTTAAATTTTAATAGATACTGTGATTTTCAACTTTATTTGATATCTGTTAATTTAATAAACAGATAAAATCCGCAATCCTGGCTGGATTCGAACCCAGCACATTCGACTCGATGGACCTCAGCGACTGTTAACATTTTCATTCTACAATATAGAACTCAAGTCGGAATAGGTTAGGGGAGAAGATATTATTTTGCAATTTACAGAGACCATTTTTGACTGCCTTGATTAATTAAATACATTTGTTCAAATACATTTCTTTGGCGTAGAGAGGGTGGGAAACATTATTTTGTGAAAATGTTTAGGAATTGTTTTAATTATTTTAACCATTGAACATGTATAGTTGAAGACTTATATTCGCTTGTTGATTGTCAGTTTTTAATGTCTCACGATAAATTTCGTTTATGTTTATCGGAATGGTCGTCCGCAGGAATCGAACCCACGACTTTTCAGGCGCTAAAGACAACTGCAGCGGAAGAATTTATAAAAAAATACAGGTTCTTTCCTTGTTCAATTGCATTATGTTGTGTGGTGACAGTCATTAGAATTGATCTTAGAGCCTGTCGAGTGGGAAGCGAATACTTTTCTTTTGCTAGATAAAATACTGATGCATGCTAAATTATTAAAATTGAAGATGATAAGTATTCCGCCCAAAGGCAGATCTTGACCTGAACGTCTCAGAGGTAGGTTAACCAATCGTGAATTCCCACTGCCTTCCATTAGTTGAAGAGGTGGTTTAAGGATGGGACATACATACACTTTAACGTGTTTACTTGTGTTGTTTGCGCTGCTTGGAAATTAAATATATTTTATGTGAATGGGGGATGTGGAGGTGCATATATTTTTGACTTACGGCCGCCTTTACATTGCGAAGCCGACCAGAAATATAAAGCAGATTTTACGATTCTATTTGATTGTAATAGATAGCTGAAACCGTCCCGAAAGTAGAAATTTGGCGGATTTTTCAGAGAAAAAGTCTTGACAGCATTATTTTATAGATATCAGTTTCTTTAGTTACATCATAATCTTGACTGAACATTGGTTCAAGCGCACACAGTTTGAGACCACACCGTGAAAAGAGCCCGAGACACGCTAAGGATAATAGGAATGACGATTTCATATAAAGTACAATTTTACTTACGAGGCTGAGATATTTTAATTATTTATGACCTTTAGGCATCTTTTAACTATGGCCGACAAAGCATGAGATATTTGTGAGTGGAAATGAATTTCAAACTTGTGTTTCTTAAACTCTGAAATAATATATAGTTCACCTTAAATATTTTAAACATCTTGTCTTGACATCAGTCCATATTAATTTAAAATTTTTTTAGTCGTCCAGACATACAGAATGCCTTAGCACTTGTGTTGTGCAGATGAGAAAATAGAGTTGAATTTAGTTTGAAATAAAGTTGGGTAATATTGTGCAAGGAAAACGGCGTGTTTTATGCCGACCAGAGTGGGGGTAATATTGTGGAATGGGAAGCCGTATGTTCTATGCTGACCTTTTCACATACGGCTAAAAACGTGCATTTAAGCTTGATTGTTGACGACTTGCATACACGAAGTCCCACTTGACCGGGTTATTGAACAAGACCTGAGAGTGCATGAATAGGCGCTTATACCTGATCGAAAGATCCTTCATTTTAGCTTTAAAATATTTTTATTTATTTCTGTAATACGCCTATCGTTGATATCAAAGCTGAGAAGATTTAATATTAAAGGATTATATTTTATGACCACCCACTAAAAAACTTTTAAAAATTATAGTCCTCCTGATTTTGACATTACACCCCTACAGACTGAAAATTCTGGTAGAATTCCTGCTTACTTTAATAAACAGTTGTTGAAATGGGAAATATTAAAATATTGTAGTTATTCAAGTGGACTCTGTGCAATGTAATCAAAGCTTTTGCCCAGTGAGTAAAAATTTTTGGTTGCTTGTCTCCCACTTCCACTAAAAAAATCCTGTGAGGATCCCTGTTTACTTAAAAACATAGAGAAAACTTTATGAAATTGTACTCTGCCTGAGAGAAAACAAGTTGATAGCCGAATAAATTGTAGAATCCATCTAAATTTGAAGCCAAGCATTGTTACATTTGAGATGTACATTCAAATTGAAAATTATAATAGAATTTGCCTTGCGAATCTATGAATAATAAAACAATTTTAAAATATCTATATTTTAATCGCACATTTGGAATTAATTGATGGTGCCGACAAGTGAGTTTTCAAGCTGAAAGTTGATTTACAGTGCTTTTGTATACTCATTTATATGTACAGTTCATGCTATAGTTAAAATGTTTAACTAAAAATATACATGGCGAAGGTGGGATTCGAACCCAGAACGTTCAAATCGCTGCCTTACCGCCCATTGGTTAGAAGCATAACATAAAAACCAAGCTTTCGTAAACTTTATTTTGTATGAATATTGTAGATAAAATCCAAAATTTAAAAAAATGCATACCCCAGGCGGGATTCGCACCAACAACCTTTGATTTGCTGCTTTAGCGCTGATTGGGTATCAGATTAACATGGAAATGTAGTTGACCTGTAAAATAGAGTAAGAGCAAGAGATATATACAACATTTAAGTTTTTTATAATAATAATAATAATAATTTTTTTTCTGAAATAACATTTATATAGATGCAATTGCTGATGCCCTGGTTTGAAGAGGGGCCACCGGCTGTCATCAGGTTGCCAAAGTGTACCTCCCCCAATTTGTCAAACACCAACTGTTATGTGTTTACGGAACGCCGAGCGCAAGTTATTTTTGAAAAGGTTTATCATTCATTAGCCGAGCGCCTACCACCACTTGATATGGACTGATATCTACTATTAAATTTGAATTACTATAAAAGGGATTATTTACTTCGACTATGGTTTTACAGCAAAATATAATATATTTTAAAATTAAGTAAGCTCTAGTTTTCTCAAGCTCTCCTGTAGTGCATACCAGGATACATCACAGTTGATGAAATAACTTAGTGGATGTTCCACGCACTCTTCTTAATCCGAGGTTCTCGGAACGATGAGCGAACTGACCATCTTCAGTGAGGCCTTCCGAAACGAACTTCCAGACGGCTTTTATCTTGGCCTGGGCCTGATATATTTGACTGCCATAAATAAAATTCAAATTCAAGTGTGTTTTACCTGGGTAGTGTATAGTCAGCGCATTGGCTCGCATCGCAGTTGTACTCTGGCCCCCATGACCCCAGTTTGCTACTTCTTTCTATTCAAAGTATCTCCCCAACGTTTCTCATGATACTGGATAAATGCAAGAAAAAAATGCGAATCGAACCTGGGCCGGGACAGCTCGCACCAAGGGAGAGAGTGTTAACCGTGTGGGTACCCGTGAGATCCCGCACCACCGAACATATTATAGAAACAAATCCTGACTGGAACAAATTATAGATACTCTCCCGTTTTAAGGTCCGAAACGTATAAGCTTGTGGTGCAAGAAAGTGGCGAATCATAATTAACAGAAACGGGAGGATAGTCCACGGTTTGCGATCAGTTCCAGCACTTCAAAGATCCCACGTAGTAGCTGTCACGACCACGATCACCTTCATGCATGCGGCTACAAGGAAAAAAAAAATGAAAATTTCAGAAATTCCGACTGCCTGATGAAATGTTGAGTGCCGCAGCGACAAACCTCTCTTATCTACCGGTATACTCATAGAATTTGAAATATTGTCAGTTCTAATATAAATAAGAGAGAATGCACGCACGGCTGCGGTGCTAAACATTTCATCTTGGGAGTAGAATTTCCTAGAAAGAAAAAAATCAAAAAAATATGTAGCCGGTCTCGTAGTATCTTGACTAAAGTAATCGTTTAAGATCTCTTTTTTATTTTTAGCGACAACGTAATACGTTAAGGGTTAGAAAGAAGCTCTTGTAACTAACTGTACTATCTGTGTTTGTGATTCTCTGTACGTCACGCACTCGAATACTACAGTCCGGTTGAGGTGTATTGAGTGATACCTTATTTCATTGGAAACCGAGGGGGAAAAAATGTGACTTTCAGTTCCCAGCCACTTGTGGTCTCTCCGTATATGTGAGTGTATGTCTAAACATGACGAGCTCTACAGGCTAAACTAGAAGTCCAGCAGCGTCAACACTTCCAAAGATTTATTTATTTATATACAACTCGTAGGCTATCTTACATTCGAGTGTAACAACAACAACAAGGATTAACAATGGAAAGGGAAATTAGACGGAAACGAACATGGCATTGAAGTAAGGTATTTTGAATTTTAATTTAATGTTAAGGCCTTTAGGCAACTTTGGCTCAGGCCGGAATTTGAAGTAAGGTATGAACCCGACTTTTTCTGTTAGGACTTGGGAAAACTTCAGCCAGGATGGGACCTCCCGAACGCGAACCCAACACTAAAGCATTGAGCCATGGCCACTCGGTATTCCGTTTCAAATCGCTTTTGGTTCGCAAAATGTTCATTAACGTTGACATGGATAAATTCTCCGTGTTAAGGGAATGATTAATTAATGATGAAATTAAACCCTAAAGAACACAGAGGGTTAGGTATTTGAAAGACCGGCACCTCGTTTGTAAACATGGATACATTTCATTTCAATTTATTTAGTTATGAAACAAAAATTGCACTTGAACTAGAAAAATAAATGCATATGTTACGAGTACACCTGCCTAAACTTAAGTTGCTTTGTTTCAAAAATTCTCCTCTTCATTTTGAGGCCTTTTCCACTGTGCACACAAAACAACAATCGATAATAAGTGAATGTGATGTGCATCCCTGTGGTCTGGCACAGCAGGGGTGTCACTAAACAGGTGTTTGAATAGGGATATTTATTGTTCTCTGCTTCATTTCTTTGGCAGCTGATTGATTCTTGTGAGACGACAAGAAATAAATATTGCCAGAAACAAGTTCTTCCTTTTAAGATTTAAGGGCAAAACTGCTATCAAGATTTGATTGTGTATTACCATTACTGCCGTCTTTGTAAATCGAAAATCCAGGACTATCTCACGATTAAATGTCAAGAAAGAACACCTCCCTAAGGAGGGGTGTTCAGTGGTTTTCCTTGGGAGGGTGTGGTCCAAGTCTAGGGAGGGTGTTAGGGGGGGTGTAGCGTACTCCCTGCTTGCCGATGTCATTCAACTTCAGCTTTAGAGTTGTAATGGTGATGCTGCTTTCCCTCACCATGATATTTTTGTTCGAGGTTATCTTCCCTTAGCCTTTGTAGATCCCTCTACTAATTGCAAGGAAGCAGTACTGGTTTTGGTCCACTTTGGAATATTTCCGGTACCTACCATATCTGGTCGGCATTCCCCTATCTGCCACCTGGGGAGGCGCCTGGTGGGAGACCAGTAACTCCGACCCGGTGTTCTTCTTTCGAGTAAAATATTCGGTATAACCATATACCTCGTAATAGATAGACATCACGCTTCCCCATTTCTGGTTGCGCTAAAACTAATAGGTTTTTGTTTAGAGCACGTGATTTTGAAGCCATCCGCTAGGTAGCTCTATCATATTCTACTATGACAGAGCTGCCTAGCGGATAGATTCAAAATCTATGCGTATACTGCTTTTGGGATCGCTGAGACACATCCTCACTAGCGGAACAAGTTTTCATAGAATTCCAAAGCGTAGGCCTACGAAGATACTGTATAACTGTTCCCTATGGATAGAATCATATGCTTAAAATCATTTTTATAGTATTTGTAGGGTTCAGCGAGAGACTAGCCTAACTCACAATGTAATTTTCGGAGAAGAAATGTAAAATGTTCAATGATCTATAATACATGTTAATTAATGCCAGAAATCTCCATACTTTGGCTTATGCCACACTCCACGTTAAGCCACACTAACCAGTGGTTCGGGCCAAAGTCGGTAGATGACAGTAGTATACTATTCCGTCAAAAGCTCAATTTTGACCAGGGTGTGGGTTAGCCTAGTCTCTCACTGACCCCTTCATTTTGTTTCCGTCACTTCATAATACTGGACTTTGTTGGCCTGGATATTGTCATATTTTCTGTTTGACACCTCATAGCTAACTTATAGACAAACTAACTAAGAAATACCAAAGCTACTTCTATCATATGTGATATACTTACTCTTTCTGGAATGTAACTCTCTCTCTTAAAAAAGCACGTCACAAGTGTATCTAGTTTTTCAACCAATCATAACCAATCTAGTATTTGCTCCATTTCTTTAACTTTCATCACAAGCAGGTGAAAAAAAATAGGATATGATAATAACATTGTTATAATATAACAATGATCATAACGATTTTAATAATTAGAGAAAAATAACGTAACGTAATAATATAACTTCTCCTAAATCAATATCTTCATCTCTTTCTTTTTTCTTTTTTTTTTAAAAAAAAAGGTGACACGGATAAAATATAGCTTTTCTTTTTCTAAAAAAAAAAAATCCAATTAATGCATTGATACCCTTTCACAATTAATTTTTGTTCTGCTTTAGCACGACACTCATTTGTTCTCTGAATCGATAAAACATTCGAATATCGACGTACAGGAGTGGATAGCTCAGATTCCATATCGCATTTTATCATTCTATGAGTTCCGGCTTACTCATATATATATATATATATATAACTAGCCTCTGGCCTTAATTCTTTATTGGATGCGTTCATCCCTTCCACTTACATCATCGTGCATATCAACACTCCACCAAAGATTTACAGCATTGCCATCCGACAGATTCTATTGTCAACAACATGTCGAACATAACAATAGTCTCCTCCCCTTCAAAATCCGTAGAACAGTAAAGGGGCGGGGAAATATGATGGTGTAACGGATAGTTTCAATTGAAAAAAAGAGAAAAAAAGAAAAGTACTCTCAACACAATACCATAGAATACCAATGAAAGCTCCATAGAATCGTTGAAAAACATAGCTTTCGTAGTTTTTTTTTTTATGATGCCGGGAGGGGTATGTGTTAGTTCCTCCTCTTCCCATTATTCCTTCTGTTATCTATTTACAATAGCGAAAATAATATCTTGTCATTTCCAGGCTATGAATATTTCATACCTATCTATGCATACAGGATAACGGAACAGTGTTTCCAAATTCTAACTACTACAGCAAAATAAAGAGAATGAGAAATATTTTTTTTTCCTGTGATACAACAAAAAAATACAAATAACATTCCTGATTTACAATTCGGGTATTCGATTGCCTATACAATGCAATTTTCACATTGTCTAATATTGAATGATACGTACAGAATGAGTGTATCAGTCTGATATAGAGTGAGAAAGAAATAAACAAATATTGGAGCAAATGCTGCTGCTGTGTGTGTAGTTAGATTGTACGAGATAACATACTCATCTACATGGAATTGTCTATGGAGCTTTCTATTTAAATCAGTGGCATAGTCAAGGATGGGATTATAGAAATTCCGAGTTCTGTTACATTTTAATTTCACTGTGAAATTACTTAGATTTATGTCTATTTTTCAGCTTGTATTTAGGAAACTAGAAAATGATTGCAAAGGACCTGATTAAAAGTGGAACACATGTGTTGAAATCTTGAAGCTTTCATGGCAACATGAAAGCTGCAGGGCGACCGAGGCCGCGGTGGATCAACGGTTAGAGCGCTCACCTCTGGCGCTTGGGTTCGTCGGTGGACAAACACCGTGTGCGCTGTTCTTTCTCAGGGTTCTCCCGTTTGCTCCTACTTTCTTCAATCCATCATCGTCCATCCGGCCTGAGCCAAAGTTGCTTAAAGACTTTAAACATTAAATTCAAAATGAAAGCTGGAGGAGGATATTGCAGTACCAATCTTTAGTGTACCAAACTCCATCCTCCAGGGTGTCAAATATCTGACCCTGCAGCGGTTCCTTTCTCTGGTCAAAGGTAGCGTAATCGGATGGGGCTAAATCCGGCGAATGTGAAGAATGTCACAGAGTTGTGTATCCAAGTTGCTGTGTAATCTACGCATTCACCAAGAACAACCGGCCGTCACCTGACACCTCGCGACGGTACAATCGCAGGCTCTCCACAGCTTCCTTTTGAAGATCACCTCTACGCCACGACACCTTTGTTTTTCGCCTGCATAATACCACGTACAATTAACACACTCAATCTCAATTATGTTCGAGTGCCCCAAATATTTCTATTTGTATTCTTATACCCGAAACAAATGTATGTATCCGTTACGGTACTGATTTGAATACGATATTTGTATCTCTACAGAATTAAATGTAGGATTCGGGAGGTTGTAGGTTCGATCCCAACGGCCGACCATCCTGACTGAGGTTTCCAAGTTTTTTCGTCAGTCACACCAGGCAAATTCCGGATGGTATCTTCAACATAGGCCCAAGCCGACACCTTCCTCTCCTTTACTCCGCCCTGAGCCCTAGAAGCGTAAAGGCCATAAATAAAATTCAATTCCACAGTATTAAAGTAGAAACGAATTAAAGTAGAAACCGTATCCAAACAAGAAGAAATTTCTCTGACAAATTTTGGCTATGCGCATAGTATCGGAGCTACAGACTGCCGAAAGCGTGGAATAATGAACTTTACAGCTTCATATTTCTATCACCACGAAAAGTAGAGCTTATGAGGCATAGTACCGTCAAAGACTTTAAATATACATTATCCAAAAATACATATATTTCAAAATTTCGCTATGGGCGCGTACGGAATTTTTCAAAGCAGATTCCCAGAAATTCTCTGAAGTAAAGATGTGTTGAAATGAGCATGAATGGGACGGGACGGTTTTCCACCAGAAAACAATAATTCGTTTGCGCCAAGTCGATATTTCAAGTAGATTCCATATACCGAACTATTAAAAAATATATATATATGCGTGGTTGGTTGCATAACACATAGGAGTAAGAATTGCATAATTTCACAGAACGGTTTATTTATTTGTTATCAAAGAGGTTGAATATCATTGCCCAATTGGATGCTATGAATGACGTATGTCATCTTTACTCACACTGGAAGTCGTTTAATTCATTCTCATTTCGACCTACCTCATCTTCAGAAATATTCCGGAATCCCCTACTTACTGTGGGGAGTCCCTTGCGTCTTCATTGCTGAATTTTGAAATATGCATTTTCAAATGGAGCAGATTTCAAGCTTCTGACGATATTATGCCGCGTCAGCTTACTGTTCGTGGTGATACAAATATAAAACTCTAAATTTAATTTTCCCACGCTTTCGGTAACCTGTAGCTCCGAAACTATGTCAGAGGAGCTTTCGTCTTATTTTGATGTGAGGAATCACTTCCAGAGGTTTGTTGCTGTAGTTCATAAACATTCTGTATATACATCATGCCCAGACAGAGTGGATCTCCATCGAAAGTCCGTGGTCCCCTTCCAAAACGAACTTATATATACATAAATCTTTGGCAGACTTTAATTTTATACGGGCCAGTCTAGTAACTTTGGATTTCGGCCCGTCATGATTCGCCTTTAGCTGTTAAAATCCATACCCATGCCCCTGCAGGGACTCAAATCCGGGAACTTCGAGCCGATGGCCTACTGCCGCAGACTTCTCGGCCACTTAGCCGGCCCGACCTGCCCTGAGTTTCCTATGCTGAATACCAACCTGTGAACACATATAGGCAATTGACCATGCAATTCCAACAGAAATATAATTAACAAAGGAGAAAACAGGGTAATTAAAGACAAAGAAGAAATCCGTCGTTTTGAGGGCCAAAAGAATAAATTAGATATCACATGAACCGAAAACTTAAAAAGAAGCCCGGTTACATAAGCAATAATACCATATCTGAACAAGGAAGCCGGGAAACCGGAAAAGTCCAGGAACCTGGGTAACTTCCCCCAAAAGGAAACCTACTAAACAGACAAGAGGAAAATGAAACCAGATGAAACAAACAGAATAAACTGCAGGTCTAGCAGGCAAGAGCCCGGTCAGAACATGGCAGGGCGACACGAAAACAAATTCTTATTCCATGAAGACAAACTTAGAATACTAAAATAAGAACCCAACAGCCACTACCACCAGAGGATTGAAACCAAAGAAACCGTGATCTACACACAGTAAAAATTAGCTGTGTCAATTCAACACAGTGCCGTGCCCCAGCGGACTACCACTTTTTGTGTGTTAAATCAAGACAACACACGGTGTTAAATTCGGCACTGGGAGAAATAAAAGTTACGGCTGCAGCGAGATTTGAACATGGGTTGCTCACATCAGTTAGAAATCGAACGTCTTAGCGACTTGGCTAAATTGTCAAACAGAAAAAGCACAAGATGCAAACAATATTTATTGAACAACATTTGAATTAAACGACTACACTCTAGATTCAAACAGTGTAGGGGATCAAATATATATTGCTGAACCTCTAAAACAAACTAAGTTCCTTGCACGACTTATGCCATGATTTAATCACTTTTTCATTTGTCAATTGGACACCAGAATTCCCATTTACTGAGAATGTTCCATTTCTATGAAAGCAAGCAAGATGGCGACAGCCGAACACTCGATCAGTAAACTTTGCCAGTCTAGTACTTTGGACTTCGGCCCGTCACGATTCGCCCTTTAGCTGTTAAAATCCACACCCATGCTCCTGCCGGAACCCAGGACCTTCGAGCCGATGGCCTACCGCCGCAGACCACTCGGCCAGTTTACGGCTTTCTTATCGTAACAACATGTCAAATGCTGGGCTTACTTTCATAGAAATGGAACATATTCTTAATGAATGGGAATTCTGATCCCTAATTGGCAAATGGAAAAGTGATTACATCATGTAACTTTGTGTTTGGGGTTCACCAACATTTTTTTATCCTTTATACTGTTTGAATCTAGTGTTTTTTCTGTCTGACGATTTAGCCCAGACGGTAAGGTACTGGACTACTAACTCAACAACTCATGTTCAAATCTTGCTGCAGCTGTAACTCTTTCCCCAGTACCGAAATCAATACCATATGTTGTGTTGATTTAACACAAAAAGTTGAGTGGTAGTCACTCTGGGACTACATGTGTTGAATTAAGACAGCTATTTTTTACTGTGCAGAAACCGGAATACCACCTCAAACTCTCACAACCAGGGGTGGATTTCGGGCCTGGCCCGGCCTGGCTGGGCCAGGCCAAAAGTTTTCAGAGCCCTCGCCGGGCCAGGCTAAATCCCGCTGTAGTCTGTTGAACACCAGTTTTGTTCTGTGGATAAACAAAAATTATTTTATAGAATCGGTCGAACTAAAATTTAAATAATGTATTATCTGAATGTTAAAGTAAGTTATTAAAATACGTGGGCTAGTCCCTGACAGTGCCAAAATTTTCACAAGCATTGTCATGTCCGCTAGCTTTGTGTTTGCTCAGGGTTTCTTGCAGATAAAGCTCTCCGTAGAACAGTTGTACAGCTCCGAAGATACTTTTGAAGGCTCCAGGAAATTTGAAACCAGGGGCGGACTGGCCCGACCGGAAAGCGGAAATTCCCAGGTGTCCCCCTCACCCGCACCGGTCCTTTTGTCCTGGAAGCGTAGTTACCCAATAAAGAAGACCACTTACTCCACTTTTGCTACTATTTGTTGCGTTAGGGTCTTGTCGGGAGTCTAAAATTAGCAATTTTCACACACAAGACTTATACATGGAGGTAGTGTTAGTGTTATAATCTCAACAGGCCTACTGTGTCTGTAGGGCCCTTACAAATCGCTAGAAGGGGCCTGTAATGTTTAATGATAAATTCGCAAGGCTTTAATACATTCATACTCTTTTAAGGCGCAATATTTACGTTATTAAAACTTTGTATTTTCAGACCTGCGGCCTGTTTCACGAAAGTACTTACCAACTTTTCACTCTTCAGTTTGCATTTCCGGAAGACTGTCTCAAGAGCGCTTACCTTCCGCCACAAACCCTTGTTCTCATTCAGTCACTGTTCTATCATTTTGTTCAAGGAGTGTGATTATGCTAGGCAATATTCAATTGTTAGTAAACTTTTGACTCCCAAAACTAGGCAACCAAACGACAGTACACATAAATATTTTGGTGGAAGGTTGGCGGTCTTGTGACAGTCCTCTGGAAATGGAAACCGAAGAGTGAAAAATTGACAAGTACTTTCGTGCAACTGGCCCCTGATCAGTCTCTTTAAGGCCTGTACAAGTTTTGGGTGACCCACTACCATGAACGGTATTGAACGCCCTTCAAAGGTGTATTTGGAACCCACGCTCCACAACACCCACTAGCACTAGAGCTCTTTCGTTTCCCGGGTAGGGAGGGCCCTTTGTTTACCAGTCCGTTCCTGTTTTAAATTATGTTCCGTATGCTATTACGAGTGGTGTAACTAGAATTTTCGGCCCCTCTTGCAAGAAACCTTGTCCTATTATCATCTCCCACATGCAATTTAAACCAGTGATTTATCCACACACCCCTAAGGCCCTAAACACCCCCAACACCCCTGATGCATTATTGCAAATACCCCCTTTTGGGAGTGTAATATTTCAAATAGTGTTTTCATACTTGTTCTAAAAAATGAATGAATTTATTATACGAATGATCCATAACATTCCACTTATCCGTATATGCTCAGTGAATGACGATTCAAAATAAATTTGAAAATTTCACATTCATAATGAAATGGAAAGTTTATTATATTTTTCAGTTCAATGTTTGGGATCGATGGTTGGAAGTCTTGGAACCACACGTGCATTCAATCTCGCAGAAGCTTTAAGAATTTTTCACCCTGGTCAAACAGCCAACATTTGTAATTCCGTTACAAAACAAAGAGGTCTCTGTAAAATGTCTTCACTTTCCCCACTTTTATTATCATAAACTCGCTGAAAGCAAATGACAATTCGGACTTCGGAGGTTCCTTCGACGTTCACTAACTTCTTTTGCCCTCTCCCGTCCCCTCCATGGAAGCGATTAATTTTGCAATACGTTGCCAATCGTCGCCTTTCAAATATATCCCTCTGAACCAGGAAATGAGGAAAAAGAGAAGAAATGAGTAATAAGACTGTGAGAGAAAGAGAGAGATAACAGGACAAAATGCTGCTAGCACACTGCCACAACTGTGGTGTACATGAAGAATTTTATGACCGCGTAAGGTTGATGGTTGCAGAAGTTGAAGAGCCTTTCCCCAGACTGGAAATGAATGAAAAGAAAGGAAGTTGTATGAACAAACCAAGCTGAATTTTCTCCCGAAAAACACAACCCAGTCGGTGTCATAATACAGTGCTTCTCCCATTGCCAAAGGCAGTTTAGGGCAGGAGGGATGAGTTTCAAATGGAAAAGAAGGCACAATTTTCCCCCTTCATATTCCACCATTCAGAGTTCATTCAAAATCATTTATTCGTCTTAAATATATTTTTTTTCACAAGAAGGAAGCGCCAAGTATGTTTCTAAATACAAGACTAATAAACTCTCTTTTTGTGGTTCACTTCCGACAACAACAGTGAACATTTTGCGCTGTCTCTATCCTCGACACAGGCTGAGCGGCGTTAGGATAGGGAATGTTGGACATAAAATTGACATTTTTTTTTTACACAAGGAAGTAAATTAAAGTGTTTAACTTTTTTTTATTATTATTTTGCACATTTCAAAGAGTTTCGTAAATTGGTAGCGTCCCGGATTTTCACTTTTGAAACATAGCAACGGTAGGTTTGAAGTATTTTAGGGTACCATGACGCCTCAATTCTTCTGTTAGTGGTATTGGAAATATCAAGCTCTAGAGCTCATTTTCCCACGCCTTTAGAAGTCTGTATCGCTGAAATGAAGCATTTATCATTTTTAATTTTCATGTCAGGAATCTCGTGAAACAGTTTTGTTTGTGTTATTTTGCAGCACCCTGTATACAACGAAAGGGAAGTCGTAACTTCAAATTATACACGATAAGATGAAACAAAATGATCCTGCACAAATTAATTTCCAGCAGTCCTCGAAGTGATAAAAAATATATATATATATGGAACAATATGCAATGGAAAAATCTTATCAGTTACAACTAAAAAGAAATCGCGTAAGTGTAAAAATAATTGTCTTACGAGAAATTTAGTTTGATAGAAAATCATTATAACCATATTGGCATAGTTTTGTAGCTTATTTCTGGATCTCGGTCACATCGCCTCTTCGGGTAAAGTCTGTTCCTGAGCGGAGTCTAAATTTAATTCCTTGTTGAGCTTTTTTCTCAGCAGGGAATAATTGAACTTCCAGTGTCTAGTCCATTGGCAGATATGAAAAACAAGACACGAAGAGTAAGCTACTCATATATGTAAGTGATTTTGAATGTCTATTAGAATCAGAGCTTAATTTCTGGGGAAGCTAAAAGGCGCAGAGTTGGATTTCGGCCCTGTACTGGCCTCGCCGGGGTAAGTCAAAAGTTTCCAAACGCATAGCGGAACAAAGCATAGACTAGTAATAATAATAATTTATTATTATTATTATTATTATTATTATTATTATTATTATTATTATT
>JAGDQP010003068.1:51528-63364 GCA_022664845.1 Lepisma saccharinum
TTATTATTATTATTATTATTATTATTATTATTATTATTATTATTATTATTATTATTATTATTATTATTATTATTATTATTATTATCTTCTAATGACCCGTTATACTGTCCCCAAAATGTACCCATTCGGAGCAGTGGGCCAGGCCAAGAAATGAAACCGAAATCCACCCCTGCTCACAACAGTTGGTTGATACACACGCATGGATCCGTGGTTACACACATGAGCACGTTAAGGCTCAAAGGACAGAATAGCCAAGTTAACTGGAAATAACGGTAAACCGACAACAACAAACATGTAGAACAAAACCAGAATCAGAGGGCGCTAGTACACTATTATAACTACAAAAATAATGAGGAGAAGAAACTAATTCATCACATATATAAAAAAGAGAGAATCCAACCGGAAAGCGATGAACGGAAAGATCGGGCTCCGGGTCTCACATTACAAATGATCACAGGAAGAGAACGTACTTCGTCCATTTTCTTGATTTTACAGGAGAGTGTTTTAAAAATCCCATAATCAGCATTACGTATATCTGCACATCAAATAAGATTTGCTTCTAATTGACTATGATTATGCATATTCTCTTCATGCATAGTAGTTTAAGAAGTCGTTTCAAAAAGCAAACAGAGGATACTCTTATTTCAATTTGGCCAGAAATGGACAAAGCACGTTGGTTTCCTGTATCTTCAATATACAGAAAATTCACTCCATGTGTCTGTCCCCACCGCGCAAGAAGCGAAATACTTTTTGCTCTTTCACTATCATTTCACACTTCCATAGCTCAAAACTTTGTTCTATTTAGCATTCCAACACTTCCACACACAATAAAAAATCTTACATTTCTCCTATAATTTTTACATTTTCTGGCTGCCACGAACTGCATTTTACCCACATTAATATCTATGGTTACGTAAACAAGAACTCATCCTTTATTAAAGAAGACAAACTATATTTTTAATTATGGTATGTTGAGAACAGAATTCAATTCAATACACTTCAAAATAGTACGTTCTACTATCCTCAGATTTAGAATTTAGAGCAGAAATTTAGTGAATAAGCGCATGTGCTGATATATATATTTGTTGGCATGCATGTATCTAGAAGCCATCCAGTGTCTTTGGGGAGAAAAAAAAATCTGAATTTGAGATGAGGGTTCGGACCCTCAAGACCCACACAATAAATACGTCCCTGTTCGTTGGATTCGATTTCTATACTGCAACTGTCTTTATAGGACAATTTACACGTGACCAAATAGTTCCCTTTACTGGCTTACTTGCTTCAATTCGAAGAAACTTTCGTACGCTGATGAAGGAAGTTTCTCCATATCCTTCTTGCACAATTAATTCTTGATCGGAATAACAACAATTCACTTATATTTGATGTACTGTACACGTCCAATCTTCTACTTACAAAGACACTTAATTTAATAGACTTGTTTTATTCTCACCATAATCAACCGTCAAACTATTTTAGCAAGGAAATATTCTGTTTACAATTACGTATTTATTGAACACAAACCTTTCAACTCTTTGTTTAAAACGAGAAGTGTAAAATTTTGCTTGAATTTCTTTGGTAAAGAAGAAACACAAACAATTTCGTACATTCTTCCTCCTCCTTCTCTGAGAATACATACATTAGACAATTAGAATGCAGGAAAATAACGTCAGGCAGCTAAACAAAACACTCAAAAGTCAATTTCACTTAGTTGTGACAACTTCTTACAGGGTATTTTTACCAGGAAGTGAGCGTGCTTTTTACGCTCAGAACTCAATTTATTTTTGAGCTAAACTCACGTTTTAAAAACTCAGCGCGCTCAACTCAAAACTCAATTGAGCGAGCTCACGTGAGCGCGCTCATGCCCAACCCTGGTATTAGGATATTGTATTGCTTCCCCCTTTTGATAGAATCACAGTGTGACCAGAAATAAAGTATACCGAAAACTGGTAACACTATTTACTCTCTGTAATATTGTGCACGCGGGGAACTGCTGCTTCTGTGTGATCTTCATTCTTAATCACGATAGTGTTGTGGAGCATTATTTCCGCTCACGCAGAAATCGATGTGGTGGTGGAACGTCAACCCCTAAGATCTCACTCCTGCTCGGCTGCTGATAATTATTTGTGGTGACTACCGAAGGAGAATGTTTACCGTGATCCAGTGCCGCGTGATATTGGTCAGCTGAAACTCAACATCACACGTATGTTGTAATGGATTTCTAAAACCATAGTTACCACAATGTTTACCATTTGTAGTAATGAACAGATATCACTTGACGCATGAATATTCGTAACTTTATACTGACTGTTGTGTCGTCCTATTTTCACTGTGGTTACAAGTAATCTTCAACATTACTGAATGAATGCAAGTTCTGATTTCCGGTATATTGTATATGCTTTCTTAAAATCATTGTACAACTAATGAACTGCGTCGTTGTATTCCCATTTATCCTCCAATATTTGTCTCAGGGCAAAACTCTGGTCCACCATAGATGTTTCTTCTGAACACACATTGGTGATCTCCAATTGTGTCACACCTACACAATACCTGCACGCTTAGAAAACTTTGTATCATGTTATGAGTAAAGAGACTCCGCGGCGGTATTTATTACAATCAGACTTGCAGCCTTTTAAAAGTAAATCGAGACTATCACTTAGGTTTGACATTCCTTCGTTTTTATTGCTTGATCATCGCTGGTTCGTTTTTCGTGAAGCTTAAGTCATTCGTCATCAAACTAAGGTTTGTTCTGTATTTTCTACATGTCCTTTTCCTGCGTTCTCCACTGTATCACGAATCGCATCCCACATCTTGTTTACATATCAATGCGTCGAAATCCCCAACAAGTATCTCCGTGTTATTCTTAGATAATAATTCTAGCTCATCGTAAAATGTATCTTTGTCGTTATCGCCAGCGTCTTCGGTTGGAGCATGGACATTTATTAAAACCGTTGTGCACCATCGAGTATGTATCGTAACGTATAATAGTCCTTCATTCAAGAACTCTATACTGTGTTCTTTATGAGAAATTCTGTTCCAAAATTGTCTCTAAGATCCCCCGTAGTAGAAAGTGTATTTGAAGTGTTGAATGTTATCTTGACCGTCCCATCGGACTCCTTGTATATCTTCTGTCTCGCGTACCACCTCCTGAAGAGCGTCCGCTTTGTATAAAGCTCGTACGCTCCACACTCCTATTATAGCGTTTTTCTTAATCCTATTCTTGGAGCCTCCTGAAGCAGTCTCCGTCAGGGACACCGAATGGGGGACTAGTTTTCCTCCAGAAGAATCCATAAAACCAACACTTTTACTATTACTTAACAGGAATTAGTAGTTACTTTCGTCGACATCGAAATAAAGGCAAACAAATACAAAATGTCCAATGTCATTCATCATCAGCCTGAGAGTGGTAATGGTGAAGCTACTTTGTTTCACCATGATCTTTTTGTTTTGGGTTGTCTCCCCCTAGCCTTTAGAGATCTCTCTAACAGCTGCAATTCAGCAGCACTAGTTTTGGTCCATCCCAGAATATTTCAGATTACCACAATACCTGTCGGCATTCCCCTATCTATCGCTTTAAGAGGTGCTTGGTGGGAGACAGAAACTCCAGCCATAGTTACCCTATATACGTAGGTATAGGGCAACCGTAAATTCTTGTAAAAAGGTATAAAAGCATTAGGATAGGATGTGAATAAAAAAGAAAAACAATCCTTGGATTAAACATCGATGAAATTATGGAAAATCAAGTGTAAAGGTCATCTAAAGATTAATTACGTTTGAAGTATGCTTGTTATTGGTAAGATTCATTGTGTTTAAGGATTATGTTGTATGGTATAAAGACGTTGGTTCATATGGTTATTTGTTTAGGGAGGTTCAAAAGGTATAAGAGTCTAAGAAGAAGTAATGAAAGGAGTATGCACCCTGTAGTCGTGCTCGAGAAACGAATTGGTTATATTGATGTTAAGTAACACATGATAGGGAAATCTGAGATGGGTACCCGACGTATGTTAGACATATACTTGAATGTCTATATCTACTGATTTAATGGTTATTATGTGTAGTTTTAACCAACATTGTAATTCTATAGAACTACGTAATCCCAACTATTTCGGTCACTACAACTGCTTAAGTTGCATGGGTTGAATTTAGATACATTCTTTCCAGCATTTTCAAGATTGTGTAGTTTCGAGAAAAATAAATTACTACTTCGTATTTCCCTATGTATGCTTATGAAAATCATGGGGAAAATTCGAGATCTTGCCTACTTTCTATGGTCCACGTTGGACCAATTAATCAAGCATGTTTCATGAGCCCATTTGATGCACCGAAGACAGTGCACAACAAATCAAGACAACGGAGAAAGTCTATCTGAAATCCATTTACATAATATGAAACTCCGCTATCCTTGATTCAGATTGGAAAGTGAATGACCGAAAATTTCTGGGCAAGGTAAATCGATAATGATTTGTCATTGTTTTCCTACAGGATGGAGACAACTCGTAAGGATGAGATATACAGATTGAAGTGACTTTCGAATCATTATATTCAAAGGATCCCCAGCGAAAATCGAACTCGGGACCCCTTCATTAGAAGTTAACGTGCGAAACCTCTCGGCCACCGATGTTTAGAGAGTAGAAAATCCAATTATAAAACAAAAATCGGGAAATTTATCTAAATAAGGGACTGTCATTTTAGATCACATTCATAACACGCATCGGCAGCAACAAGGGATAAAATTAACGGCAGAACTTTAAGCTGTAGCTACAAGACAAAAGACTACCGTGTCTTTCAGTTAAGCTACCATGTTTCTTTTTAGTCTTCAGCTCTTTTACTCCTCTTCATTTCGACATACTTCTCTTCTGTTACTGTGTAAAGAAAAGTTACACCACTTGCAGAACAAACAACTAGGCTGTAACAAGAGGATTGAAACGGATTCAAACTTTCCCCATCTTCTAGAGCGAAAAACTTCAAATCATCTTACTTTTTGTTTGCATTCACTGACGTGAGATGGCAGGAGCGGTAACGAAAGACATTGGGTTGCTCTTTCACAAGACGTAGCAAGTGTACACACAAGATGAAACTTAGTAAAAGTAGGAAATGACGTCAGCACAAAAAGTTTTTCACTCCCTGAAGATATACTTTGAAGACAATGAAAATTATCATCCTTGCTTGCCTTCTTTGCCCAGGTATATGGCCATGAACAATGCCTCCAACGTATATATTTTTTTATACCTATATCACAAAGTAAATACGTGTTTACTTTGTGCCTATATTAAAGGATAAACTAAATGAGTTCTGTAGCTTTGATATAAAAGGACTGATATCAAAATGGCGATTTTCGAAACAGAAGTTTTATTTATATTTTTAAATAATATAAATCTCAAATAATTCCACATTCACATACATAGAAAAATCATATCAATACATTGTAATCATACGTTCGTACTCTATCAGATATAGTTCAAGTCAAATGAAAACAACCCTGACGCCATATGTTTTCTATAAGATGTAAGGTCGTTTAGTTTTGATTTCGACTTTAGTGCTCAATAAAATTAGCGTCTACAGAGCTGAATTCCACAAAAAATATAATTTTTGTCAAAATGTAACGTTGTCTCTTTTAAATTAGACCGTAGAATTACGCATCGATAGAATAAATTCATTATATACGCTGTGTAATACAGATTACAGAGTAGGTCTATATAAATTCTTTATAAGCTCTGTATTACAGGAAAAGAAAGCCTTGTCTCAAAATATGCCATTGAGAATGTCATTTTGGTGCTAATTACGGGACTGACTTTAGATTGAGTCTACCAGTTTTTTTAAATTAGTAAATTAAATATTGATAATGTCAAAGAAACTCACAAAATCTATTATTATACGAAAGGAGACAATTAGTAGAACAGTTCCTTTTGTAATCTGAACATATATGTTTAAAAATTGTTTCAAAAATCTATGAGTAAACAGTATTTTTGACGTAGTAGACAGTTTTTTTACACACATGTGAAAGATTGTGTAAAGATCTACTCTCATTAAGTAGACTGAGAAAGATATACGACCGAAATGGGACGAGATGACTGGACACTGGACGGGACTGCGTAATGAAGGACATATATGTTTTCCCGATATTATAAGAATACTGAAATCGCGACGGCTAAGGTGGGCGAGAAGGCTATGTAGCTACAATGAAGGAGAAACGAAAATTACATTCTGAATTGGGACTTAGAAGGGAAAGAGATTCACCCCGTAACGCCGTCTCTGTTTAGGAGTATATCTGGATTCCCTTAAAAGCATCTGCATTATATCCTATACTCCGTTACCGAAGCTTTAGTTACGAAATAAGGGTTCATGTTCTGAAGTCCATTCCCCTCTCTGAATTTACACATGCACCCATCATGGTGTTTTAGTAGAAATTTAGGAAGTGTGTAGACAAAAGGTACAATCACTGGAAATGACAGACACATGGGAAATTATAGGATAAAGAACATAACATACACACGAAATTTTGTCAGACGCTAAGACATGCAAACAAACAAAACCAACCCAGAACTACGAACGACACACTATCATCGAAATACATTTCGCACTCCCACATATGGGGTGAATTCATAATCTTACAAAGTTTCACAGGGACTCGTCTTCCTCGACGATAGACGAACTGACCTGCGACTACTGCAGGTTCAGAAATTAACGCCATTCACAAAACAAGTATTTTTAAAATATAAATTCCAAGTTGAACAATACTTATATCTCGCTGAAAATTCACTGAGTTAGGGGATACGGGCACATAATTCAATGAAATCAATTCAAACCACAATCTGACATTTTATTGTGACCGTGACTGTGTTCAATAGCCCCTGTAATGGTCCCATCGGCTTCTCCAACAAACAACAGCATGTAGACTCATGAGCAAACCAGGAGCCCGCGGCGCCCTGTTCCAAAAAAGGGACTTACTCAAACTCGACGTGGTCAAACCTACCCTGGAGACAAGCCGACATTACGCCACAGGAGAGGGCTCATAACCGCTATCGAACCTGAAGGTAGGGAGTGTACCTAAAGATTTGTTTACAATCTAGCTACTGGGCAGCAATTTAGTTTCATATTTTCAAAACGTTGCTAAAACATTTCGTATGCAATTTCCATTTTTCAAACTTCACACAACCTAATAATCTCCGTTCTGATAATACAAACATGGTAAGCTATAGTTAGGTTAGGTGTAAATTCAAAACACGAATTTTTATGAACGAAAATGGTTTACGGCTTCTGATGCAACGAAGAAAATTTGCTGGTTACCAAAATAAAACATAGAGAATCGTTAAATCTTACGTCTGACGGAAACGGATATGCTGTAGAAATTTCGTGCAATTTAAAACATAGCTCTGTGCTCCGAAAAGAGCAAACAAAAATGCTGAGTGGAAAACTAACGTGCATTTTGAAAGGTAGCTTCAACTGTAGTGCAAGATAAAATATTCAACGTATATGAACCAAAATTTTACTTGCTGAAATTTAGCTATCTCAACGTAGGTGAAACAGACTTGGGTTTTTGGGAGAGAAGGAGGAATTTTAAGACATTAATCATACATTACATGATAGAAAACCGACGGCGGCGTCTACCAAATTAGGCTGAATTGATCACCTCATTCTTACATACTTCCACTAGTAAAGCCACCAACCGCTGACATGCTGAAAATTTCACTAAATCACTTTCAAACACAGAAGAAAGAGGCTTAGCACCACAAATAATATATTATATTTATTTAGAAATAATAAGGAAAACTCACTTTACATCACATATATAATAGAAAATGCCTCACACTAGAGACCTTCACGGGACGTATTTGCCACGTAGACTACCTGATACCTATTGCTCACTATTTGCATATCTGTGTCCAGAGCCGGCTCTAAGTCAATCGGCGCTCTGTTCCAAATTATTGATGAGCCCTTATAAATAAGAATTTAATTTTCCGAACTCATACTATACACTCGTACCCGAAATGTTTGGCTCCCCCGAAATTGTGGCGCTCGGTTCGTAGGAACAGTCCTAAGTTCGAACACCTCTCGAGCCTGTGTCTATAATTTTGTACTATTCATGTATTGTCAGAAAATTATAAAGCGGATGGAGCTTCACGCCGTCCATTCCGGACGCAACCTGAAAGGACCCACAGCCAATGGGATGCCGGTAGGAGGAGCATTGGATATGATATCACTTGAAAAAGCTTGAAAAAATTTGAATTTTCACTGCCCCCGTAAAGTCCCGCAGTGATGAGTGACCACTCTCCAACTTCTACAGTGATCTATCATGCACATGCTTCATGCAACTAAAGTCTGGTGTCACGGGTGTGGATGCATACGATTTCTGTCTTTCGGAGACATTTACCGCGAATCGGAGTATGTATAGTAGAAAGAAAGAAGGTGAAAAAAGAAGATAGAGAAACGCGACAAGAATTTTGTATGAAGAGGGCAAAAAAAAGAATATGCATTGCTGTATATTCTGAAAAAATCCCTGTATCGAGCTAACTATAAAGATTACCTGGTAAACCACGCATGCTGCAAAGGGCGGGAAAACCCAGGTAATATGTCTGTATTGACTCTACTATGATCGCATCCTCAAAGCAAATGTCTGTGTTGAACATGCAACGCCGGTCAACTGCTGCATCTCAGGTGATTGGCTTCTTCATCCAGGGGCTGCATCCACGAAATGGGTTGTCCTCTCCGTCGTCTCGGTGTCCCGACCAGCGTACACAGGAGTGCCACGAGTCCACAGGTGACCAGTCCCCAATCTTGCCTTGTCAAGTAATCTGTATTGGCCTCCCCCCGACCACAGAAAAAACTTGACTGAAGTGGCTCTCAAAAGGGGCCTGTTGCCATTCCACGACTACAGATGGTGCTGGGCGCTTCGCCTCGCTGTCGCCCAGTTTCCCGGACTGCTGCTACCACGGTTGCCGCTGACCAAGTTCGTCGTGCCTCGGCATGCTTCTGGCTGCTCCTTTCCAGTCGACCATAAATGGTGCTGAGCCCAACGTGCTTACTAATGGTACTAGGTACTTTGCTTCGCTGTCGTCCGGTTTCCCGGCCAGTTGCTACCGCGGACATGATCACCTATCGGGGTCTTACTCGAACTGTTGATCTCGTCAGAGCGGAAGCAGCGCGAGCGTTCGGTTTGGATTGATTTAAAGCGGCATATTTTGTACAGTTCTTGATTTAAATAGTTGTTACCATACACAAAAACACTGAGAAGCTGTTTAGCAAACCGACAAAAAATAACGATAATATCACATCTATAAAACGTCTAACTTGTAAAATCATATATAACGTAACATATTAAAGATACAAAAGCGGTATTGTACTCAAAATGTAGGAAATTTAATTTGAAATAAAATTTAATCGAACACTTTCTGCTGTAAACTCTACCATGGGGGAGATAATCAGCCATTTTTGAAAATAAGTGGAAAATTTACAAAATAATAAAATTTTGAAAGCTTGTATTTCGAAAACTATGAAAGCTACAAAAGCGTTATGTGGTTCAAATTGTAGGGATTTTATTTCTGTTTGTTCATTCAGTAGTATTGATAATATGTCACTTTAATCCATGGTTTTGATTGTAATAATAACTGTGGTAACTTATGAAATACCATACTTTCCCTAATTGTGGAGCTTATTATCAAAACGTCTCTTGTCCAAAAGCCATAAATGTTGGGAAATCAAGAAAATCTACTTGTGACATACTTCTTATTTTTCAATGTTAGGGAACATTTGCAACAATTAATATCTTAGAAATAATACTAAAAGATTTAGTTTACCAAGATTTTCCATTTTTTGTAAAAGAAGAATTCGAAAATAAAATATATCAACATGCACGGCAGTGCATGAGCCAAGTTCTTCACGTCAGAAAACGTTAGCACTGCCAGAAGCATGTTATACAGGAACAAGAGTTTATGGCAAAATCGACGATTTGGGGGCCCCGTAAGAAAAAAGATGTTAAAGATAGGAATATGAGCTTTTGCCGTTAAGGAGATATGGTAAATATGTGCAGATGTACAAAATTTCATATTCGTATCTCAAACTATGTTCTAGTTGTGGACCCCTGAAATTGCACATTTTAGGCTAACTGACTCACTCACTCACTCACTCACTGACTGACTCACTCATCATATTGTTTAGGGTGTTTGGAGTAAGCTAGAAACATGAAATTTGGTATGAAGGTAGAGGATGATAAGTAGATAAAGGAAAAATTCCGACATTTTGAAAAGGTCGCCATCTTGGATTCAAAATGGCTGCCAAACCTAAAATTTCAAAGAATACACAGCCTAAACGGCTAAAGATAGAACAGTGAAATTTGGTGTGAAACTACATCCTTGGTAGCAAATTAAGAAAACGTTTTAAAAATTTGAAAAAGTCGCCATTTTGGATTCAAAATGGCCGCCAACCCTAAAATTTTAAAGAATACACAGCCTAAACGGCTGCCGCTAGAATAATGAAATTTAGTTTGACAGTACAACATTTTTTGTAGATTATGAAAATATTACAAAATATCTCTAAAGACGCCATCTTGGATCCAAAATGGCGGGCGTTATAAATCCATTTTCCACACTGCTTGAGCCAGAGATACGAAATTTGGCATAATGATGTATTATCAAGAGTAGTTTAGGAAAACATAACAACGTTTTAAAAAATTCACCATCTTTGATTCAAAATGGCAGCTGAAATACCATTTTTCACATCGTTCGAGATAGAGAAATGAAATTTGGTATGACAGTGTATCATCACGAGTATGTCACGAAAATATAAGAAAACGTTAAAAATGTGTCCATCTTTTATCCAAAATGCCCGCCTACCATGCCTACCAGGCCAAAATGCCTATGAAGGTGTACCATTACGAGTAGGTTAGAATAAATTCGGCTCGTCTCCCCTACTAGGTTACAGTTCCCAGCTGTAGCCTGATTGCAATAAAGGGGTGCGCCCCAGCGAGGCCATCTTGGAATTCTGGGGGCAGCGCCCCAATGAGGCGAAGCGAGTATATACATTACACAAGTGTAAAAAGCTGCGAAATACGAGCAAAAGCACCAGGGGTGCAAACTGTCCAGTCAACTCCTTCAACCTTAAAAAGTGGTGAAATGGAATATGGATGAGCCTAGTTCCTCGCGCCAACTTCCAATACTCCTGCGTGTCCCACCAAGTTTTACTCGTCATAAACGTTAGCATTGCCAGGAGCATGTTATACAGGCAGAATGTGGACGTTTCCCCATTCGGACGCAGCGCTCTGGAGTATGAGGGGATATCTGCATCATGTGGCGCAGTGCACTGCAGATTCTGGTTGTGATAAAAAGACGCAGTTCCTCCAAACTCCTCAAGTTCGATGCGCGGCCTGCCGTGGGATTCTTGGCGCAGCGACGCGAGCGAATCGAGGGGAGTATCAACACGTACGGCAGTGCATGCAGCCGAGTTCCACGTGTCACAAAACGTCAGCATGTTATACAGGAAGAAGAGTTTATTGCGAAATCAGCGATTTTGAGGTTCTGTAAGAAAAAAGATGTTAAAAATTGAAATATGAAATTTCGAAGTATGACGGTATATCATCACTAGTAGATTACAAAATATCTGCAAAGACATCATTTTGAATCCAAAATGGCTGACTTCATAATCCATTTTCCAGACCGTTTGAACTAGAGATACGAAATTTGGCATAAAGGTGTATTAACAAGAGTAGTTTAGGAATAATTTACATTTTTGAAAAAGTTGTTAACTTGGATCAAAATGGCCGCACAAAAACTTTTTCCACACCATTCGAGCTATAGAAACGAAATTTGGTATGAAGGTGTACCATCACAAGTAGGTAACGGCAATG
>JAGDQP010003068.1:69121-94968 GCA_022664845.1 Lepisma saccharinum
CACAACTGCGTGGGGATTATCAGTTCCCCAGATCCTTACGTTGTGTCTATTCACATTCCCAGAAAGGTGAAACACCGCTTCATCACTGTAACGTAACCTTTCGGCGAACCCATCCTCTTCCATTAACGTGAGAAAATCAGCACAGAAAGACGCTCGAGCAGCATAATCAGTGTCTCTTAAGGCTTGTAGCAGTTGCAAGCGATAGGATTTCATTTGTAAACGTTTCCGCAGAATTCGCCATACAGTTTTCTGTGGCATTTCAAGTTCCCTCGCTGCCCGGTAGGTAGACTTCTGTGGACTCCGCACAAAACTGGCGCGAACACGTTCCACTGTCTCTTCCTCAGCTGAAGGACGGCCAGTCGATTTTCGCTTACAGATGCAGCCCGTATCTCTGAACTTTTCATACCACGTACGAATGGTTTTTTCCAGTAGTTGGGTTTCTGCCATACTTGGTACGGAAATGCCGTTGAACACTCATCACAGAGTTGTTTACATGGTAATCCAGCACACAGAACGATTTCTGCTCTCCAGTCAGCGCCATTTTCGTTAACTGCTTCCAGCGCCGCGTAGCGGTAGACAATGCAACCACGCGGGACATAAACTAAACTCAACTAAACTTTGAACTTTTGCCTTTCCTTGCGCGTAGCTCACATTAAGATATGTTCATTATATTTCACAAAATAAATTTATGAAATCGGGTCCATCATTTTGACTTACCCTGTATATGTATATATATATATATATATATATATTCATTTTGTTCTTTATTTACAGATAGCTGGAAGTATTTCATACAATATAGATAATTGTTTTTGTAAAACATTAAGAAGAAAACAGCTTTCTTTATATTTTGTTTAAATATTTTGCAATTTTTGACTTATTTTTGAAAATAAAAGATTGGAATTTTAACTTAGTTTTTGTTTCCAAACAGTGTTATGCCATTTTAGATAGGTTAGCTTAGTATTATCTTAAAATTAAAATGAAAGAAGTATTTCATGGCTTAATATTTAAAAGTATTTTGCACTCAAGCTCCAAATAAACCTTTCTGGTACTTTAGAATTTAGGTGTTTTGTTTATGATTCATTCAGTTTTTGCTTCAGTACAGGTTATGTGTATTCCTAGCGCAATTTGGGTCCACATTTGATAATTACTGCTACGTAAGTACATTCCTGTCCGACCTTCTTTATTATGCCGAGAAGGATTGTCAATTGTGGATGTTATCTGAAGTTTTTTTTCGACTCTGAATTTCATAACTCATCCCGGTCAATACTGATACACATATGCTGTGTACTATGCTACTTAACACGAATACTGTACCTTCATGAACTTGAGAGATCATTGAATAATAGTGAACCAGGCTCAATGTAAGTTAATGTATATTATGGAGTAAGTAAGGTAAGACTTGAGTGTTATGTCCTTTGATGCCATAGTGGTTTCTACTTCGATAATGAGACATATTTTATTAATGATGCGTTTGATACTGTATATGAACTGAAAAGTAGCCATGAACTTCTGTGAATTTTGAGCCACTGATATTTACTCTTCTACGTATGACTCTGAAGTTAGATTTTTTTATTTATTGTGTGTCAGTGTTCTGAGAGGTAGTACTTTGGGAGATTTTGAGTCAATGTTTTAGAAGCTATTCCCTATTTTTGTATTTGCGCTCCTGTGAGTGCCTTTGGACCCCTTGAGTTTTCTTATGTCTCCTTGTGAAGTTCACAGTGTGTTTTAGCAGAGTGGTGACCCTTTGCCCCTGTCCTGAATTTTTGTTTTGTCGCCTGGCTGTCAGTTATGGAGTTCGCTTTCTATACTAAAAGCAGAAGGCACTTGTGGAAACACAGTGTGTGTACGTCTTGTCTTCGTGATTCTTGGTTGAGTATTCAGCTGAATTTCACAGAGGGGAGGCCTACGTTACAACCTGGGTTACGGTGATCTTCTTGTGTACGATTTTCAACTTCTGTCCTCAAGTACAACACCTGGATGCTGACTGTATTTGTGCATCCACCATCCAATAACGGGGATCGTACACGCCACAATGGATATACAAGCCAATACTGCTGGGCAAAACTCTTCTCGCACGGCGTAGTCGGTCACACAACAAGGCGGCCGTTGGAGCAGCTCCTTTTTCTGCGCATATTATACATCAACATTGAAGTATCTGTTCTAGTTTCACCCTGCACGAATATATCACTTCCGCAGCAGCTTTACACTTTAGGTTCCATCTCCTAATGATGGAAAAAAAAATACGATGATTAGCTATATCGGTGTTCCCTGTTGATCTGATCTCTCGAAACAATCGAAACTCGCACGAGCGTGATACTATGAACTATCGATAGTAGCACACTTAAAACAACGTTTGCACATCTGAGGTGTGATGGTGTGGAGTAACGTCTCTGTCTGACTCAAGCCTATCAAAGGAACAAGGTAACGAAAAACGAATGACGAAATTTTCAAGAACTCGTAGCGCTTCAGGACGACATATTCTAGGTTATGTAATATCACATTGTTACAAGCTGATCAACAAGTTTGATTGTGTAATAGCGCCCTAACCGATTCAGAAGCTTGAACAGAAACAAAATACGAAATTATGAAATTATTTTACTTACCCATAGCGAATCCTACGCATCATTACATCTTTATCTTATTGGAAACAGTCAGGGAACATACCTGAAAGCAAGGAAATAATTAATTTATTAGAAAAACAAGTCCAACTGGTGTATTTATATCACATAATGTGTATAAATGTTCTGTAGTGTAAACTACATACAGTTTATTGTAACACAAGTATATACATCAGTGAATTCATAAATGAAGTGCTCATGGTGAGTGGTCAATAATACAGAATTAAGCAAAGCAAAGGTGTATTTATATCATTTAGCACAAATTCATGTTGCAATATTAGGCGAAAGAATACTCAATTTTCTTGGAAATATATGTCTGAAAGAAGAAGAATGAAACTTGTCTGTTTCATAATTCGGAACAATTACACATACTGAAACAGTAGTACTATATGAAACATACGCTTTCCGAGTGATATATGAATGAATCAGATTCATTAATATAATAAATAACGCTACTTGTTTACAAGTACATAACTTCTTATAAAGAATAACATTAGCACTAATGGTATTTAATTATTTATGTAAAGCTGCACTATTTCACCTAATGCAAATTATGAAGACAGACTGTGCTGTTTTCTCCAGGTAGATTGCAACATTTTTTACACTTATTATAGATATATCCTCTTAGATAGAAAATGCTCCGTCCTAGTGTTTGTGTTATGAGAGGAATGAAAACAATTAGCGCTAATTAAACTTCATTTTGATCAATATGCCATCCTGTACTCCTATTCTGGCGTTCCTATTTGATGCTGAAGGGAGTAAGTAACCTTTAGCTTACCTTCTATGTAGAAACAAGTTTTGTTTATATTTGTTGTTTTATAACTTGACTCTACTCCACTTGAAAATATATTCTTCTGCAATATACAAAGCTCTTTTTGATCAGTATATAAACCAGCCTTATCCGAACTAAGCTAATCCGGTACCCAGCATCACGTGTGGGCGACAGAGGATCAATTACCAGTTGGTTTGTCCAGTATAAAGTAGTTTAGCCATATCTTGAGCGACAATCCTGTTTTGCCAACCTCTCATTCCTGCTTCCTGATTTTATAAGAATAATGAAATCATAACGACTAACCTGGAGAACACGTGGACTGGTACCATGGAAGGTATACCGTTCGATATATTTTCCGAAAGGACTTAGTGAGTGAAGTTGTGTGATATGTTAGATAGACGAATGAGTGATTGTTGTTGAATTTTTCAGATTGAAATAATTTTGAATATTTTATATAAATATTTAATTTAATTAGTTCGTTGAAAGCAATGTTGAACTTTTATTAAACAATGAGATTAATAAATATTTAGAAAAAGAATAACAGGATTTAACGTTTTCTCAAGCTATAATTTTGTGTGTTGTTTATAGAAAATTATCCTGAGGATTTTAATTTAAAAGGATTGATACGTGTGCACGCATTAATACATGTATGAAATAGCAAAGGAGTGAAATGTCTTGTGCATGAATTACTTACGTATCTTAGATATTGCAGAAGATACTATCGTTAGAATAGCCTTAGGAATGTATATGGAATTGAAACTAATCTTGCATGACCCAGATTAATTGATCAATCAGGAATTGGAAGACTAATCCATTGTAAACTGAATAAAAGTATCTTATGGCAGTGCATGTTAATTTCGGATATTGAGACTAATATTTGTAGTTCGGAACGTATTAGTTGCCACTTCCGAACTGTAAGTAAATCTTAAATATTATTTCATATGTATGTTAGCCATAGTTGGTGTTAGTTATTTAATATAGTCAGAATGTTATGGTCACTTCAGAAATGAACCATCTATAGCGATAACATAACACATAAATTAACGCTGTAGATCACCCCCGCCATCTTGGTATGCACCTTCCATTGATTTACACGGGAATTGTTTTACTCATTTTATGTCTCTCGGATGTAGAATATTTAAGTTCTGCTTTCACAAAATTTGTCTTGGTGGTTATTTTGACTCTTGTATAGTTTTGGTTTGTGAAGTTTCTCCAAATATATAAGTATAATGTATTATCAATAGTTTGCTATATAAATCACAATATGTTAACGGGCAATTATACTGTTCCTGTGTAAAATATTGCATTTCTATAAAGTAGCATGAGTAAAAGACAACATGACGATAAACTGGGCGAAAACAGAAGTTAAAACTATACTCCTGAAAAGTATAAGACCAGTAAAGCAATTCCCATGTTAATCAATGGAAAGTGCGTACCAAGATGGCGGGGGTGATCTACAGCCTTAACTCCGCAAATTCAACTTCTGCGGAATGCGAAAAGGAATATTTTTGGATAAACTTGCAATAATCACTGTGACGCAAGAATTTACCTGTCTGGCAAAGGGGCTTAAGGCGCGTGGTTATTCTACTTTTAACCCCATTGTGTATGAGTTCGAATCCCCGAACTACCAGAACTTTTTTACTTTTCTGTCTTTTCTTTGTACAATCATGGTAAAATATTTTCGATTTCCCTTTGTATCTTTTCGATATCCATCAAACTTTTGGATTGAGATGTATCTTTAAGCTTATTACTAGTCTAGACTAGAACTACAAGGACGGATCGAACTTGCTGCCTTATTATTACAGTGACAGTTCTTTATGTATGCATGTATATTCATCAAATACATTATATACTTAAGGGGTATATGTTCATCTCCCTGTTATATACGTTTGTTATCGAAAGCTTAACCTTATTGACAATTTCCTTGAATTTCATGATTATTATCTAGCCTTGAAACTCAACACGGTTTCCTTGTTATGGAAAAGGAGCAAGCATCCACTTCGCAGAAGTCATGCTGCTACAATCTACTGAGTGCTTCATTGCTGAGAGAACCCACAACAGATTTAATCAGTCTTCAATCTTCTGTTCTATAGGGAAGAGTATACGCCACCATGTATCCTATGAATAAGCATCTTACATTGACGATTTATCTGAATGCATCTCCAGAGAGAAGAGAATTTGCTTTTAAGAAAAATCAATGCGCGCTGTGGGAAACTGTTCCTTAATACAATGCTGCTGAGGACTAGGTCTTGTGATGAAACCACCAAGATTTTTTTTTAGGTGAAATGGGAATAGAACAAAAGAGAATCAGGACAAAAGGTTGAGAGGAAACACCAAAACCTCCTTTTTTGGCCGTTGAAAGATTACCTATAAAGCGGATTGGTCTACGTGAAGATGGGGACACAGGCACCTCTAAAGCTCAAGGGAAAAGGCTCGTTCTAAAGCGAGACAAAGCAAGGCAAGTGAGATACAGAGTTCTAAGGAGATGTGGAAGAGGACGGAAAGGCAGTATGAGAACTTGTATGTGAAGACTATTTTTATTAGAAATAATAAGGTTGAAGACAAAGAAAGAATACTTATACTGTCGTCAAGGAAACTTTTTTTTTACTCAAACTATATTAAGTGAACGTGTATTTTCACTTATATATTTAACGATTATGTTGGTTTCTCAAGAGAGGAAATAGGTCACGGACATTTCAAAACGAGAACATTCCGAAGTAGGTTATTTATCAGTAAGAAAATAATGAAGTGGAACAGAGGGGCTGCGGTTGTTCAGTGGTAGAACACTAACCTCTAATGTGTGGGGTCCTCGGCTCGATTCTGGCTCGTGGCATGTGGACATTGTGGTGGAGAACACACAGTATGCGTTCAAATTGACCTAAAGATCTTAATTTTTTTTAAAAGAAAACTCAGAATCTGAAGCGTATAGGGAAATAACAAAGATAGAACTATGAAAAGTAAGTGTACCAATATGCCAACGTCGAAGTGTATCAGTGGTATGTAAACTAGAAAGACATTAGTTAAGGAAAATACATTTTAATGGTTTCTCAATATGTGAAAAGTTCAGCAAGCTCAGTTGTGGTGTTCAGGATAAAACTTCTTAGAAACCGAAAAGTAGAGGCAGGGACGGACAGATAATCGCCGATAGATAATTACTCTAAAGCATAATTGTTTACAGAGGTACCATGATTAAACGCGAATCTAGTAACTGTGGTCACTCGATAGTAACATGCGGTTAGCCATAAACACCAATTTAATTAATTGTAAGTCCACATTCAGACTTGATTGTACATTAACATGGTGAAATTAGAATAAGTGAACATATACTATACATATACATTGATATACAGGGTGGCCGAAACGTGGGCGTATCCTCCTTTATTTGAGCACTATAATTGTTATGGTTGGATATACATATACTTAACTGAGTTCAAGGTTCCAGGACATCGGTATGCAGACCGTCGTTGTTGTAGCACAGCTGAATTCTGCGCCCTTTTCTAGCATAATTTTGCGGAGATAATCCGACATCGCGTGCGTGAATGCATCCTCGACATCTGCTCGGAGCTCCGCCGTTGTATTGTTGCGGACATTGCTGATAAATCATGTTTGATTGATAGCCAGGCAAGGATCCACCGTCCTGGAAAGGTCTCGTTCAGATCATTACGCACTTCAACGATAACACATTTTTGGGCCCTTCTTCCAGGGCTCCTTTACTGGACAGTTATCGGGACATGCTTAAACAATGGTTGGTACCACACCTTCCACAAGAGGGTCACCCCTCTCCCCACATTTTGCGATGCAATTGCGTAGTGAGAACCTTCCAGGTCGGTGGGTCGAAAAGAGGTTTTGCAGATTCACCTGCTTCCTGTTGCTTGGATGCCAAGAAGTTCTTATTTATCAACACCTAACAATGCTTTCTGGGTATTCTTCAAGAAAAACGTTCGGAACAAACGATATCACACAACGACGATGCTACCGTACAAGGAGCTGTCGAAGATACATTCACGCACGTGCGTCGGGTTATCTCCGCAAAACACATGTCAGAACATTGCGTAGAATGCTGTTGTGGTATAACAACGACGGTCTGCATACCGATGTTCTGGAACCTTAAACTATCAGGTAAATGTATGTATATAGTAAGTAAAGTGCTAGAAATAAAGGGAGGGACGTCCATTTTTTGGCCACGCTGTATTTACCAAGTTGGGAACTAGAAGTGGATACATAAGACATGCTGTACTGAACTGAAGAGCAGGTAGCCAAGGATACGGATGTCTACATAAACAGACAAATATACCGGTAAACGTTTAATGTAACGATATTTTGCAAAATGATTCTTGAACTGTTGCAAATGTACAAATTACAATAAAATGCCAAATTGAAACCATTCATCTGATACAAGGTTAAAAAAAAAGATAATTTTGAGCCAATAGTATTCCTCGACTTAAGAGCAAACCAGACTGGACACTTTGAAACTAATATTATTTCTCGATTTGCAGGGTTGTAAAAAAGCAACATATTTTTTAAGGACTGCAAAAAGCATGTTTAAAACGTTTTGAAAATTTTCTAATAATAAAAAAATCCCTTTCGGTAGGCCTACAGGCTGAGGTAGATTTCGAAGTTTAGCTGGGAGCCGGGGTTCCTTCCCCAACTTCAGTGCTTTTGAGAGAATGCGCCTCCTTTATCTTAACCAAAATCTCCCTGCAGCACTACACCACCACGGAGTACATCTTCACCCTCCCACGGTTGGCTGCGCCCCCAAAGGGAAGATTTGCCCCATTTATTGTAACCTACTCTTGGTCATACACCTTCATTGAAAATTTCGTTTCTCTACCTTCAATGATTTGGAAATTGGGTTTTTGGGGCGGCCATTTTGGATCCAATTTGACGACTTTTTGAAAGTTTTCTTATTTTGTCGTGACCTACTTGTGATAGTACAACTTCAAGTAAAATTTCATTTATCCAGCTAAAACGGTGTGCAAAATGGGATTTTGGGCGGTCATTTTAGATCCAAGATGGCGACTTTTCCCAAATGTTGTGATATTTCCCTAAGCTACTCGTCATAATGTACCTTTATGCCAAATTTCGTATCTCTAGCTCAAACGGTGTGGAAAATGGATTTTAGGTCCGCCATTTTGGATCCAAGATGGCGTCTTTGAACTCATTAGGTAACATTTTCATAATCAAAAAGTGATGTTGTACCTTTATGCCAAATTTGATTTCAATAGCCCCAGCGGTTAGTCTGTGTATTCTATACAACAATGGGTTCTGCGTCCCTTTTGGATCCAAGATGGCGACCGATTTTGCTCATTAACGAACTTAAACGAGCTATTAAGCCTAGAAACAACATATAAAAATTTGGTTCAAATATCTTCAAAATTATGGCCGCTAGCGTGTTAATATATATATAAATATACACTTTCATATCGTACCGATCTCAATAGGTATATTTTCTTCGAAATCTACCTAAAAATGGTAGGGGTTATGATAGATACTCCATCTTCAGTAGTCCCTATAAAGTTTCAATCGCCCTTTCGGGCTATTCATATGCACTTAGTAGATTATATAGGTTCTATTTTACCAAATTCGATGGAATTTGATGAATTTATTAAAATTCAATGACAAAACTATTTATAAAAGGTAAAAACGTAAAGGTATGTTCATTGCAATGGGCACGCACCATGAACGGTTCATAGGGGATGTGTAAGTAGCGCTCTACATATTCTCGACCAACGGAACGAAGTGAGATCGCAGAAGTCAGGACGCTTAGTTGCCTTTAGCTCCCAAAGTACCCAGTAATAGAAAGGGCACTGAGGTATTCAAAAGGCATGGGAACACTGAAGGAAAATTCTCCAGTGTCCTGGCCGGGATTTGAATTACACTTCTTGAAATGTTCTCTCATTCGCGCAAAAAGGCCTGCCATTTTCGTTTTACACAGGCTGCATTTGGTTCTTACCGTTTCATTATTTTCGGAAGGATTAACTTTAATAAAGTGTGTCGAGATTAAATCTTTTTTCTTCTCATGTAGCACCCCATTGATAATGAGTCTATAAACGAACAGCAAAGAAACAGAGTACCTAATAAGATCTACCACCCGACATAAATTGTAAGGGAGCCAGGGGACCTTCCTCCCCTGCACCCCCTGATCCATCGAGACCAATTTCTTTAAATAAAATTTATAGCGATGTTTCCCCCCAGCCCACTCCAAAAAAGAAAACTGGTTTTAAACCATAATGGTGTCCATTTTTGGTCGAAAATTGGTCAAAGATCTTTTTTTCCAATATATTTCACTGAGCCCCCACGTACACCGTCTGATCTTTCGGGGCAAATTTATATCCTTATGGTATAAATAAAATTTATAGCAATGTTCCCAAAAAATAAAATTGACCTTTTACTAAGATGGCTGTTATTTTTGGTGCAAAATTTGTCAAAGACGTATTTTATTTTGCTTCTCTTTTTAAACAGTACTTGAGTTTCTAGAAAAATATTTAAAACTTCATTTAAACTTCAAAATCGGTTTATGTCCACAGAAATGGTAATTATACGATAAACGCCCCCCAAAATTGGGAGTACGAACGCCCAAACATGAGGAACAGAAAAATGGAAGCTTATAAAGTAGGTTCCATGAAGTATAAAATGAAAACAAATTTTGGACTGTAAAGTATCAATATGAGTTATTTTTCTCAGAGACGGATTTTAGGGATAGCAAAAATGAAACTGTTTAAGAATTAAAATTGTATCAATTTTTGGTTGAAAATTGGTCAAAGATTTCTACTTTCACCTAAGGCTGTTCGAATCATATAAAAGGCTGTGTTTTATTTTACTTCAAGAAACGCAAGAGTTACTTCAATGTAATAGTTTCAATTTACATTTTTGTTTCTTACATGCTTTTTATATTATTATTTTTAACAATGACATATTAAAACTATTCAATATATTCACAGGCTACAAGTAGTACGTTAAATTGTTAACAGATGGCAGTAACGAGAACTGTTAGTTCATATGCTTTTAAGTTACTGAAAAATGCTTGCTTGAAAATAGAAACGTACGTATGATGGTAGGAATATATAATTTGACTCTTAAGACTCTGAAATACTTGTAATACACATTGCAATACCCGGAAAGATGCGCGCGCGGTACATCAGTGGTAGTAGAAATTCTGATTTAGTTTGTGATTGAATATTAAACACTATGAAATATAGCAAGGTTTAGAATATGGTAGCATATTTATTTTTAAATATGCCTCGTTCTATATACAGGTATATTCTTAAAGACACTGTGAAACTATGTAGAATGTTCATATTTCTAAAATACAAGGAGGTGCAAAACAGATGTTTAAAATTCGTCTTGTATGACGTAAAATAATACTCAATATAAATGAATGGAACTAAAATTGCAATATTATTTCAATGACTTAGGGGCTCTATAGTCTAGTGGTTAGAGCGTTGGACTCATGTCCGCCTGGTCCCGGGTTCAATTCTCGGCTGAAGCACCACAGGCGTCGTGAGATAAACTGGGGAGTCATGTGAATAAAGACGTGACGACCACTTGGTCTAGAGAGCCACTGATACGCCTGTTTGTGGTTAAAGTGACGCGCAGTGTTGACCCCACGGCCGTTACTGAGGTGGACGCAGTTCCACCAACCGCGGACAGATGGCGTTGGGGTTAGGCTCAGGACCTTTCTGTCTGTAACGCCAGTGGTTATTATGTTATTTTTATGTCTATGACTTACAGCCTTGACAAATAGAAAAAGTAATTAAAGCATGGCGTATTGTGGGAGTAACTTTATTTATGTTTTCGGGCTTCGAGCAATGTATTTCTAACCCTCTATGCCGTTTGCCATCTAGTCCTTTCTTATCACTGGCACTTGGGTCCGGTCAGTAAGACGCTGGACTTGTAATTGAACAACCCGTGTTCAAATCTCGCTTCAGGCCTATTTTTTTCTTCTGAAAACTGCAATAGTTGCCTAGATTTTTCCAGGAATATTTCCAGAAATTTTTAACAGTGCTGTAGGTAATGAATTAACAGGCCTATCTTTATTTCTTAAAAAATCAATCAATCAAAATCTATTAACTTTCATTATTATTGTCCAATTAACTCATTATTTTGATTACTTAGAGTATAATACATTTCTGTTTAGCTACTATTAAACAATATTATATTATTTCGAAACAATAGTTGTTTTCTAACTAAATATATTATTTCGTGCGTCTTCGTAGAAACGAACGCTACAGCAGGTGAAATTATTAGTGATAAGCTAAAACTGAAATAAAAAAGAAATATTTACACTATTTTCTTTTGACATTCCACCTACATTTGCTATAAATATTTTAATAATTATCCTAGACAAGAAGTAGCTACGGTCAAACAAACAAGAAAAATCACACAAGTTTAGAAAGTACTTAAAAAGAACGAAAGGAACGAATCGTAAAAACAGAAGAAAGAAAAAACCAACAAACGTCACGCATTCGACAAACCTTTGCATGATCCAACCACATTACGTAATGTTTAAAGAGTTCTGTGAAATATATGCATCGTATATCATTGAAGTAACAAGTCAGGTATGATATTTCGCACGCACTCGGTAACAGTGACCATCATTTTTGCAAGAGGCAAAGAAAATTTTCCTGAACAACCAATGGTGTTCTCGGTAAAACGGTTCACAAGAGAAAATATGGGTGTAACGTGTGAGGAAAAGGTGGAGAAAAGTGGTACGGTACTTCATTTTGATAATTTATTGGAACATTCCTGTCTGTTTATGCTAAAGTTAGGATCCTGATTTCTACCACCCTCGCATTTGTTTTTAGACTGCAATATTTCATCTATTTCTAAACATAAATAAAGATGCATCCTCTAAGATGTGCCACAGACACCGTTCTTCTGACTTTCCATTGTTTTACCATCGTTTTCAGTTAGGTCAATTGTTTCACGGAGTAAATAGCGTGTTAGAGAATTTTTTTTTCTTCTGACAGACAGTTGTGCAGGGAAATAGGTGCGTGAAGATGGCAGGACCAGCAAAAGCTCAAATTCTCAAACTCGCTTTAGATTTTAAGTACAATTTGAGCTTTCAGAAAAACCAACTCTTAGAATTTTAGCTTTCAATATGAACGCTCTAAGTCCATTTCAAAGGTGGTCCTGCCAACTTCACGCTGCAGGACCAACAAAAGCTCAAATTCTCAAACTCACCCCAGAATTTGAGTATAAATTGATCTTCCAGAAAAAACAACTCTCAGAATTTGACCTTTCAATATAAACGATCTAAGTTCATTTTGGACCTACCGATTTTTCCCTGCAGCACAACCAAAAGCTCAAATTTTCAGACTTGCTCCGGAATTTGAGTACAACTTGAGTTTTCAGAAAAAGACAACTCTCAAAATTTCAGCTTTCAATATAAACGCTGTAAGTCCATTTCAAAAGGGTCCTGCCAACTTCACGCTGCAGAACCACCAAAAGCTCAAATTCTCAAGCTCAAGTTATCGCAAATTAATATTTCTTTAGGGCATAAACAAGTAACGCAGTGCCGGTTTTAAAGTTTTAGTAAGTTTTATTATTTTCCTTCAATCTGAGGGTTATTTTCTTTAACACAGAAAACTCTTTTTTTTTAAAAAAAAAAAGTTTTTGACGCATTTTCGATTGAACATACAATTGAACATGAACGTACAATTTTGGTTATACGCAGTTTTATTTTTGTGAAAACTTTGCTATAAATTTCGAATCCTTAATTTTTCTGAAGAATATAATTCAAATTTATATTCAGTAGGAAAAATCCTTTCATTTGATACCTCACACAACCTACTTTATAGATTTTTCACGAACTCCAAATTTTGGGGGGCTTTTATAGTATAACTGCCATTTTTTAGGTGAAATTCAAATGGGTTTAAATATTTTCTTTCGTGTTTTTTTTTTAAAGAAAAAGAAAATCGACTTTGACAAATTTACGATCAGAAATAACTACCATTTTGGTCTAAAGCCATATTTCCTTTTTTGAGAACATCGCTCTAAATTTTATTTATACCGTAAGGAATGATATAACGCTGTTCGCGAAGGATCCAGTTGTGTACATTGGGGCTCATAGAAAATAATTCTGAAAAATATTTTTTGGCCAATTTTCAAACAAAATTGATTGCCATTATGGTTTAAAACCAGTTTTATTTTGTGTGAACATGGCTATAAATTTGATTTAAACAATAAGGAATAATATGAAATTGGTCCCGACGGATCAGGGGTGTACCCGTGGTTGGGGGGGGGGGGGGTCATAGAAAATAATTTTAAAAATAGCCTTTCGGTAAATCGAAAATAACTGTGAAAAATAGCCTATTGGGATTTTTTAAAATGAAAAATGGCAACATGGTCTAAAACCAATTTTCTTTTTCAGAAACATTGCTATAAATTTTATTTAGACTCTAAGTAATGAAACAAAAATGGTCCCGATGGATCATGGGGGTTCACGTCAGATCCCCCTGGCCCTCCGACTAAAACTCCAAGCACCGAACAAGAAATGATTATCAAATCTGCAAAGTTACTCACTACTGTCCCTTTTCTCATAAACATAAAAAAGAGATAGAACAATGTGTAATCATAGAAGCAAATACATGTCCATGAAGTTTTTCTTTTCCTGGTAGTTTCTCACAATAAATAGAAAAGGAAGAATTGATATACGAATCTCTTGTTTCATGTTATTGATAGCAAATTAATATTTCCTGCTTCTAGCATTCAAACGATAGAGAACAAACAAGCATTTTTCGTCTCTTCCATGCTAGCTTTCACACGGGACCAAATGCATATGTTTTATTGGTAAATATAAAACTAATGGTACTCTTAAAAACAATAGCGCTTTTGTCAAAAAATAAAAATAAAATTAACATGTTCTAAACACGGCTTTAAAAAAAAAACATCGTTTAAAACATGTTCAAAATGTTTTAAACAATCACCTCTGTTTAAAACATATGTTTAAAACATTTTGTTTTAAATATTCCAACCCTGGTTTGCAGACAAGAAATTTGTAGAACATGATAAAAGGAGAGAAATGAGGAAAATACAAGAGCATGTAATTGTAAATACCTAAAAAAATATAAAACTGAAGGAAAAACTGCTTTATCACTGAAGTTAGTATGTAACAACTAAAAGTCTCACCACTGAGTACCTCAAACTCCTGAAGAACATGAAATTTGAACATTGGAGAGAACAGTGAACAATTTGAAAAACAATTCTAGGTGTATAGAAAAATACATCATAGCGTAAAATACGAAAATGCAACAAATATAATATCATGCTGAAAGAAGCAAAAGTTTTAAAGAACAATCTTTAACTTGAGCAACATTGTCAGTGTCAGTTGTAGGCCACAAAAGCAGTTAGTTCCTCATAAAAAGCATGTAAATATTGTGGTATTCAGTACTTCATCATTTTCTTTATGTTGCACAAACTCTTTTTATTATTCTGAACTTTCTCTGAAGGAAAGAATCCAGGGGCTAGTTAACCTGATGGGTTCAGTTCCTCCTGCCTTTCTTCGTGGAACATATGGCGGACGAGATCATCAATAAAGTTGTAAGCTGTTACAACTTCCTGCAGCTGCGAATCGCATCGGAATTCCGAATATTTAGTTGGTGAAAATGTGTTCTGTGCAGAAGGAATAGCTCTCCTTAGAATCTCCATAACAAAAGGATTTATGTTGTAACAATTCGACCAGGAAGAATCGAATTCAAAGCTTATTATTACGAGTCTATATCTTCTGAACGGAGTTCCATATTTATGTGTTTTTTCTTGTTCAAGTTTCGAAAATTTTTAGTGTTCTTTCTGTAATCGCGTTCTGTGGGCCCGTTTCTGAAAAGAAACAAATGAGGAACACGACAATGATATGGCACTGCCGACCTTCGTATACGGCTCAGGAACACGTGGTACTGGTACTTTCTTTCTTACACTTACAGTTGATAGAGCTTTCTTCTTGCAGTTTCTTTCTTACAGAGCGACCATAACTCAGTTCGAAGCATATTGGCTTCGTATTCGGAAGATCCTTGGGATGTATCTTGCCTCAGGGTCTTCTCCTGTTACCAATAGCGTAGCAGACTCTTGCGGGGTCCTCCCACAGAATCAGAAGGGGCCGAACATGCAAAGTGCTTCCTGCATCTCTACGCATATGATTCTTAATTTATTTATAGAAGAACGTTTCTGCTGACATGAGTTTCAGGACGAGTTAAAAACAATTTTATACGCCACTAGGATACTTAGAATTGATTATATGATTATAAGAGTTAATACCGCTAGCATTGACAATTTGAGGTTACCTTATGATTATGAGTAGAGGTGTAAAAGTTCCAGGTCTTCATCCCCAGTACTTCTTTCCTCTAAAATCTGGGTCCTCCGTGCCTCTATATTTTCTTTGCAATTAAGACGATGGGTTGTTTGGACCTGTAGAACGTTTTCGAAAACCAAATATGCAGTGATAAATTAAATTCGTATTTCTCAAAAAATTGTAATATGTTGCCTTAGAAAACACACATAAAACGAAATATATGTCATAGATTAACGCCCTATTAACGAAATTAAATGTTCGTTGAAATATAGTTTAAAATTCAATGTTTTCAACATGCAAATGAGAACATGAAAATTGTAGTTAATTTCATTGTATTTACTTTTAATTATAATGTTTAAGCAAATAAATTAGAAATACAAGTGTGAAAGGAAGTCTAGGACAGTATGAATGATAGTTGAAAGTACGTCACATAAATGCCGTATCAACGAAATTCTATCTTCGTTGAAATATAGTTTAAAATTCTATCGATTTTCAACGTGCACATGAGAACATAAAAATTAGTTTGTGTCATTCAATTAGTTTTTAATTATATTTTTTGGTATAACATTAGTAAGCAACACATTAAAATTATCTATCTATACCATAGTTGAAATTGAAAACACTTTGTATTAACGCCTTATCAACGCAATGACGTCTTTGTTTAAATATGGTTTAAAACTAAACGTAATTCTTTTCAACCAATAACGGTTAATAAACGAAATGAAGCTAAAATCAACGTTGAAAACACGGATGTGTGCTACTGGGGTTACAACAAGTTTTGGATGTTAAGTCTGCAAGCTTGCAGCAAGTTTGACATTGCAATTATAAAAAAAATTGCCACAAGCTACCAGGAAAGTTGCTAGTTGACATGTGACAAATTTGCTAGAAACCCGTCACATTAAATTTGGTACAAATTTTGTCACGTCAGACTTACTTCAAACATGTCTTGGTAAAATGTTGGTGGGCCAACATCGGAAGAACGGATCCTCTGTGACAATACATGGAATGAAAGCACCGTTCACACGGTCATCATGCATCAAGAATGTCTGACACATTGCCACGCATATAGCCTTGTGCTCATTGATCAGGATTCGTGAAACCCATCAGAAGGGAACTCCATATTTTCAGTTAGTTCTTCATCCAGGATGGTAAGCACAGATACCATGCACATGGCGACGGTGGAGGTTACCTGTTCCGCGTTCAATCGGCGATCCCTCACAAACATATGTCCGCAAGCAAAATCATGCTGTCCACTTGGCTGGTTGGAGCTTGACAGAGTGGTCTTCGTCGGTTTGTTTTCACATACGTTAAACCTTCTTGAAACTGACACGCTCACGAACAAACATTTTTTGCATCCATGACACCATCACCGCGTATCTCACTCAACACTAGAGTCATTTCGTGCAAATGTGGACAACAAACAACAACATACGTACGTAAACAACACTGTCATCAGTAGGGACAGTAAAATTTCTTGAATGAAGGTGTGTACGGTAAATTCCCGGAGTCGAAATGTTAGAAAATCGTGAGTGCAAGGCAAAATGTCTTGAGTAACTTAAAATGATAAATAATTGGTTCCAATGGCGTTTTAAAAATTTAGACATAAATAAATCTTGCATGATATTTCACGTGTTCGACTTGTCTTCACTAAATTTTCGACCACGAATATCACCTAACGCGCGCAATAAATGCCCTTGTGATTATTTAGTTTGCTTTTTTCCCGCTAGATGGCAAAACATATTCGTAAATTTGCTGCCATCTGTAGAGGATTCAGTGTACTACATTCGAACATTCTCCGCGCAACGCGAGTCCCATTATATATTTACGAAGAAAAATTATACATACATGTTCGATTATTTAGTCATTATTTAGGCGTGAATGAATGAATAAAAATAATAATTTCTTGATATCTAAATTTCGTGAGTTGAAAAAGACATTTTCACAAAATGTTAACAACAGTCCATGTGTTTTTCAGTGTTTAAAATTTTCGCGAGTCGCAAAATTCTACTGTTCCCAGACATCTGGAAACTGCTTTCACCACGAGATTTTTATGAATCAGACGGTACTGTCTTCATCTTCACACAATCTTAAGGGATCAAGCAGCCGTGGCTTAGTGGTAGAGTGTTGGCTTAGCATTCCGGAGGTCGTGGGTTGAATCCCAGCGGCCGACCATCTTGACTGAGGTTTCTCCTCAGTCACTGTGTAGGTAAATGCCAGGATGGTACCTTCAACTTAGGCCCTGATTTTCCCTCCCCTATCCCGTCCTGAACATTAGATGCCTGCAACAACGTTAAGAAATAACTATATCCTCTAACTCCTTTCTATCTGCTTCGAAATGAACCTTAGAACTTAATGCACCTTGTATATGCAGAGTGACGACAGAAAAAGGAAAACGTAGTTAATTATTTTGTTGTAGTTACTACGTATTTGATCTGACTGATCACTGCTAGCTTTAGTTCTAGGAACTGGAGTTCCTTTTCTTCGGAAGTGACCATGGATAGTAATAAGTCACTCATTCAGGAACTATGGAGGTAGCAAGAGACAGTACTGAGTTCCCACTAATAACACATGTGAGTTCAATAAACTCTTATTATACTCCTATTTGCCCTACACACATTTCCTAACGTTTACGATTCTCTGACTGTAGTCTACGTTTATCTGATGGTGTGTTATGAGTATCTATATAAATGATACAATGTTCTCTATCACGCAACGTCGCAAACAAAAGCAACCTATGAAAAGTGGGTCAAATCATATGTTTTGTATTTATCTCTTCTTTTATGCTCATTGGAAAAGTAAAATCATGTACAAGTTCTGAAAATATATCAAGATAGTTATCTGACTATTAGGGTAATAAATCAATTACATCCAACTATGATTAAAATTAACCGGGGCGTTCAGAAATGATCAGAACTAATGGAATAAGTGAACAGGTTACATTACTTCCATACTTTCAAAGCACGTATGTTATTCGGGTAATGGAACGATTAAGAAAGTGGAAAGGTTACATTATTGGAAGTAATCTCTCTGCACTGCATTTTTTCATTGTTCTAGAAGCTATTTTACCCCCTCTTTAAAGCTGTTTGGTTGAGTGTTTGTTAATATATGATTGGCATGGTTTTTAATTCTTTATATTGCTTCGAATGCTTGCAGATAGGAAGTACAATCTGAATGGTTGTGAGAAATTGTAAATTTTCCTTCAAACTGGCTACGTTTGATTTTCCATCACCCTCAATGGCTAGTATCGGGTCCTTTACAAGTATTCGCTCGAACTTCTTACAAGAAAATCTATCGGTGGTTCAAAGCGCTATTCTGATCAAACTCCGCAGAAGAGTAAGGGATATCAAGAAATGTTCAGAAAAGACGATTAAAAGTGCTTTCGTCCATAAAGACAAGGGATGAAAGTTCAATTCATTTGAATTTGAATTTTATGTGTGACCTTTAGTCATCTAAGACTCAGGCCGGGATAGAGGAGGGGAAAGGATTTGGGAAGGTGTCAGCCAGGGCCTAAGTTGAAGGTGCCATCCCGGTGTGATTGAGGAAAACCCTGGAAAAACCTCAATCAGGATGGTCGGTTGCTGGGATTGAACCCACGACCTCCCGGATGCTACGCCTACGCTCCACCAATGAACTACGGTGGCTCGGTAAAATTTTAATTCAAAAGGATATGTGCTTATAATGTGATCTAAGTCTGAAAACACACGTTTATTTGCAAAATTCTTAAAGAAATGGACAACAAATACACATTAATGGGCACCGGATGGAATGCGCTATCAGTTAGAGGGTACGTTCATCATGGCCGCCATATTGGAGTTGGCCATCTTGAATTTTTTTTTCGATTTTTTTAAATAGTAAGGGGGCCATGTAACATATCAATTCGGGCCAGAATTTTACCAAAAATACATTGGGGAAGTCGGTTTTGTTATAAATTTATTTTTGAGAGATATAATGAGTTGATGTGACATTAGTATGCGTACTTGATTTATACTCGGTTCTTTTTTTTAACAGTACAAAAAACAAATGCTAATACCCAGTACTTATTAATATGCATTTTCTTTTCATTTCTTGTAGTTTTTCAAAAAGAACAAACTATGTCTAGTTCACATCACTAACAGTCTACGAAGGTAGCAGTTCCATCTTATTTGTAAATTGTTTCTACCTAGAAAGTAAGTTAGGAAGAAAGGAAATTGCTGGATCATAAAAATAGAAACGGTATACATTTTATGCTTGACAATTTTAACAGTGATACAACGTCCACAGTTGATCTGAGAATGACCCATACACAAAGATTGAAAACTTTATGCAGATTTCTCGAAATACAAACAAACAATTAAAATAAGTTTTGGGATAGAAGATGTTTTTACTTTACCAGATGAATCTTACCTAACGAGAAGACTATATCGTGTCATATCAAAAAAGGTTGATACTATTCCGTGTTGAGAATATCTTAAAATAGCCCTGCAACTAACTAACAGAACAGTTTTCTTCTTTCAGGGTGTTTGATTTCGGAAAGTGTCAGTTGATTTCACACAAGAGTACATCAATCATTCCTCTCCCTGGCGGCTCATGGTTCTTATCTTAATTGAAGTCATTTCTGAGGGTGTAATTTTGCTACCACCGCCTCTGTCTCTCTCTTCAGATTAGTTTCAGAAATAGACGATGACATTATCGTTTTGACGCGAGATGATTACAGGAAGCATTGTTGTAAAGCTTTGTTCAGAGTTTAAAGAGATGATGGACTGTTTTCTATCGCTACATTGTTGTTTAATTTTTCCTCATCGTTTTTTTTTAATAACATGGCAGGTACCTCTTCTCATTTATTATAGTAGAGGACTAGAAGCATGTTTGAACACACACAACGATCAACTTTGATGAAAAACGGAAAAGAACTATGAATCACCTTCATCACTTTGTTTTTATGTTCCTTCACACCTTTTACCTTGATTCCTTGTGCATGATAATGCACGAGCTCATTTATTTTCTCTTTTCTCTCGCTCTCGCCGAATATCCTGTTAAATATATGCTGTTTCCCATTGCTCAAGATTGGAGGGTTGAAAAAAGTGTCTTTTGCTAAACTTTCATTCGTGATGCAAATTTGCGTGATGTTTGTAGTGACTCTATAACCGTGATCGTATATATTTCGTCCTCAATCGATAATGTTCTTGGTTTGAGGGTCAGCTGGAGCACAAGTAATCTTTCATATGATCCCCAAGGAAAAGTACATACAGGAGAATACGGAAAGAAAGAAAAAATTGGAAAAAACCCACTCAAATTAGACGCACTTTGATAAGCTAGTTATTCAAAAAGTTTAATAGTTTGTGTATTAGCTAAACACACCCATGGAAGGGGCCAGTGACTAACCCCAGACGATACATATGGATATAAAATATTTATTGTTTATATTATGGGTACAAGATTTGCATTCAATTACATGAATGAATGTTTCGATGAATGAATTAATGTTTTAGATAAGGAATTTGAATTAAATTGATTCTTTCTAATTAAATGGAATTAAATTCGTAATTAAAAGCTAATTGAATGTCATTAACAATTATTTTGTATCCTCTTTTGCATGTTGAAAACACGTTGAATTTCAATCTATATTCCAACGTAAAATTTGATTTCGTTGATGTGTTTTTATTATATTCAACTGTGCTCTACATTATCTTTCCAAGTTAAATTGCATAAAAATTTTGCTTAAAGCGAATTGAATAAAAATAATTACGTTTCTCATATTCTTATTCGCATGTTGAAAACACATTCAATTTTAAACTATATTTCAACGAACATTTCATTTCATTAATACGGCGTTAATGTGAAGCAGGGTTGAAAAAACAACCCATCTTTCTTTTTAAAAAAAAGTTTAAAACGTGTTTTTGTGTTTTTTAGTCTTAAACACGTTTTTTTTAGAGTACAAAAAACAGTGTCTAAAACGTTTAAAACATTTTCTTAAAAATAAAGAATTGGTAGGTGTTATGATAGGCATTCCTTTGCAGTGGTTTCTATAACGTTTCAATCGCGCTTCCGGTCTATTCATAAGCATTTACGAGAAATTGTAGGTTCTATTTTACTAAATTTGACGAAAAATTGGCTATTTATTAAAACTCAATGACAAAGCTATTAATTATATAAAAGGTAAATAAAGGTATTTCATGTGCAATGCGTACGCGCCATGAATGGCGCATGGGGAATGTGGAGGTAGCGATGCACATATTCTCGACCAAAGGCACGAAGAGAGGTGGGGTGGTCAGTCCCACGCTCGGCTGCCTTTACCTACCAAAGTGCCCAGGAATACAAAGAATATTGTGGTATTCAATTTGATAGAAGGCTGTGTATACATCAGAGCACCAGCCATGGGAACAATGAAGGAAAATTCTCCAGTGTCCTGGCCGGCATTTGAATTACACTTCTTGAAATGTTCTCTCGTTCGGGCAACAAGACGTGCCCTTTCCTTTTTACACAATCTACATTTGGCTTTTACGGTTATTTTCGGATCAGCTTTAATAAAGTATGTCCAGATAAATCCTTTTTTCCTTCCTGTGCAACCCACTGATAATGAATCTATAAACAAACAGCAAAGATGCAGAGTACTTAGTGTTAGTGTTGTAAAAAGTTTTATTTTCTGTTAAGTTTTTGAAAGGTTTTAGTTTATTTTCATGTTTTTTTAATGCTTTTTTACAAAGCAAGTATTTAATGCTTTACGCTGCAGATAATCAATGTAATCAGCAGGATTGGAGTTAAGCTTTCACACATTCATCCCAATTTACTATTGCTTTGTTTTCCTGCAGCCTTACGAGGCAAATGATGGGATTATTTATGCATTCATTGACACTTTCTATATCTTCACTCTGATAAACCTAAGGGAACTAAATGGACTGAAGTTATTTGGTATAGTTTGTAATAAAATACTAATGAACCTTCAGGGAACTAATAAAAATGAATTATAGGAATTTAAGTTCCTAGAGATAAATACAACTTCGAAGATATCTTTACTGTAAACTGAAAAACTATGAATTCTTACCGAAATATGCTCTCATCCCGTATATATAATATGTTAATTTCTAATTACGGTATTATTCAAGGAAAATATCTATTTTTAATCCTAATTACCGTCCGCAGAAATCAATTATCTTTAGCTCCAAATCCCGGGAAATAGCCTGCTTCTATTCAAGGGCAGAGATATTGTTTGCGTTTACTAGTACATTGTGTTTCACTATAAAAGCTCGGTGGCATTGCTCTACCATACTCCGGGCTCGAAGCCTCGTCCCATATACTATGAAAATATATACAAATAAAGACAGTATAACAAAAAATATTTTATGGTATATGCATATTTCAAAAGATATGTATTAATGCATAATGAATACTCTTATAAACAAGAATTACATAGGTTTATTTTAACGAGTCTGTTGCAATAGGGCTCTGAGAAGTATTATTTCAAAACATATCACAACGTAGGTACGTTTCGCGGCTCCCCACGCGATTTTTTCAAAGTATAGCTATCAGCATGTAACAATATGGGGGCCATTTGGAAAATTTCACTTTAAAATAGGGTGGCAACGCTGACACTTCGCTTCTTATGTGAAGGGAACAACAGTATGTTCCGATTGTGTCGAATATGTATACTCAAAGCTTGGTGCGGATACGTCGAATTGAATGGAAGTAGTAAATATTTTATTTTTAATTAATTTGTAACACTGTCAACTGTGGGACCTGAAGTGCCTTTATGACGCGTCCCAGTTCGTTAATACAAAGTCTGGTCCTAATACGTTCAATGATATGGAAGGAATTAAAATTTTTATTTTGTGAAATTGGTTGACAACTGCGACGCTGGATGTGCCCACATGAACTGTCCCAATACCTAATACACATATCAAATCTGGTGCAAATCAATGCAGATACATCCAACGGTAAGAAATATAAAATCTGGATGTTTTAATCGTTTGGCAACCCTGACAAACCACGGTGCCTGGACTGTTCCAGTACCTGATGAACATGTATGTCAAATTTAGTGTAAATCAATGCACACATGTAGATTTGAATTAATAAAGGCATTTCTATAAGTTGAATTTTAAAACAGATTGACAACACCGACGACTGGGATGTTTGAGGTCGGGACACCCAAAGTTTTCTTCTGTTGTGTTGAATGATGTTTAAGCTAAGTTTGGGGCAAATACGATATGGAAGCTTTTTAAAGTGTCAACCAAGAACTGAATGGTCTTCTAGAGCATAATCCAAGGAAAAGAGTGAAGATTGCTGAAAAACAACTAAAGAAACTCTTCCAGCAAATGGAAGTATAAGTAAAACGAAACAATCACATTTCAGTCCTAAGTGGTATAAAGAGTATCCTCATCTTGAATACAGCATTGAAAAAGACGCAGTATTTTGTTTCGTTTGCAGTCTTTTTCCAGAGGGTGTTGGCTGAGAATGTGCTGATGAGGCTTGGGTTCTAGTAGGTGTAAGCCAGTGGTATAGAATGGAAAGTACTGGAAAGTCTAAAGACGGCAAATTGGCACAACACTTTTCTTTGAAAGCACATAAAATAGTACTTCAGAATTATTGCAATTTTGTTTCAAAGACAACTCATGTTGACATTCTATTGAGTGAAACAAACGAAAGGAGATGATTAGACAAGAAGAGCGGAGTGTTTACAATACACAGGCTTTAACAATTTTAATAGACGTCGCTCGCACTTTAGAAAGAAAGGGTTTGGTGGCATTTCGTGGCGGAGACGATGTTTGTAATGGAAGCTTTCAACAGCTCGTTCATCTTACGTCTAGGCATTGTAATGTAATGAATATGTGGCTTGATGACTGGAATTTGCATCCATATTATATATCTTACTTAGGAGGGCAGATTCAAAGCCTGACACTCCTAACAAAGACGGTCTTCATGTTGTTCGTTATATTGATGAGGAAGGTAAGGGTAAGGAGCGACATCTTGAAGTTGTTAAACTTTTTGACAAAACTGGTGCGGGAATTGAAAAAAAGAAACTGATGTTCTTGTAAGTAATGAATTAGATTTGAACCACATAGCATTCCAGTCTTATGATTGTGCCAGTCCAATGTCAGGAGAGAACAAAGGAGCACAAAGAAGGTTATCTGAAATTGTAGGTCGTGAAATCCCTTACATGCCTTATGAGTCACACAGACTTAACACTTTTCTGGGACGTAGTTGTGATCCAAGTCCTATTATTGGTGATTTCTTCAGTGACCTTGAAAATTTGTATGCATTTTTTACAAGTACAAAACCTTTTTGTTTTTGTTTTTGCGTAACCTTTGAAAGACCCGCTGGACAGCCGAATCAATCGAAGCTGTCTGGGCATAATGAAGTCGTTAAGGTTCTAAACAAAGCGTCTACAGCTTGTGAACTTGACAGTAACACAAAAGCAGCAGCGTTTGGCCTGAGCAAGAAATTGTTGTCTTTTGACTTCATTGTTTCAATAATGTTTATGAAGAATATTATGTATGAGGTTAAGATTTTAACACCAAAACTTGAAGAGAAGAAACTAAATATTCTTGAGGCATTCGTTCTCATTGAGAGCGCCATAAAACCATTGGAAGATATCAGGAATGATATTGAAGGCATGAAGAATCTGATTTTGAGTGCAATTTCGGATGCAGATTCTTTGGGTGTTGATGCTGAAATTGACTGCAATCATCATTATCTTCGTCGTGTTGCGCCTAAACGTCTGGACGACAATGCTGACTCGCAATACACCAATGAAGAGAGAAATTATTAATATTAGGCGTGTTGAAGGTGCAGTTTCTTTATATCCAACAGGTTTAAAGTTTGATACTTGTGCAGTGCTATCGTAGTTGGAAATACTCAGTGATCAGTATGTGAGTAAAGAATCATTATCAGGTGTAATCAGTGGTGTGTTTGAGCCCTGGCGACGCCAGGGCACTTTTTTGAAGATTGTATATAGGCTACATTTACGTCTAGATAGGGCCGGGTGACGTTTCGTCCAAAGACATTTTGTCCATACGACATTTAGTCCAGGGATATTTAGTCCATAGACATTTCGTCCATTGACATTTCGTCCAACGGATTTTTCGTCCACAAGACATTTCGTCCAACAGAATTTTCGTCCAATCGACTTTTCGTCCAACAGATTTTTCGTCCACAAGAAATTTCGTCCAATCGACTTTTCGTCCAACGGATTTTT
>JAGDQP010003069.1:0-15744 GCA_022664845.1 Lepisma saccharinum
TTCCTAAGTTTTTCTTTCTTCTTTAAATGCGCTTAAAGAAAAACAAAGCTTTCTGACAAGGCTGAATTCTTTAGTAACAAAACTAACTTCAAACGTACGTAACGGTTTTGGAAGTATATCACTTCCTTCTTCAGACTACACTCTACAACTCTTAGTGTGTAGTCTGAGTGTAGAGTGTAGTCTGAGGAAGGAAGTGGTACACTTCCAAAACCGTTACGTACGTTTGAAGTTAGTTTTGTTACTAATGAATTCAACCTTGTCATAAAGCTTTGTTTTTCTTTATTTAAGATGGATACAAAGCCATATTGTCATAATACAAATGCGCTTATGGAAAACTCATTGAAAAGTTTCATTCTTTCTGTGCTGTTGCTCCGCTTATTAGTTTGTGAAACATGAAACTGAATGAGATGAAAATGGATTTATTCATCATCATCATAATGGACATTTCAGGTAGTACTTTTTTTATTGCAATAAAAAAATCTTTTGTTAAAGTAGACTACGGAAAACATTTTCTTTTCTTTCTGTGATGCATTTATCAAGAATGATAAAGCCTTGCTTGGAAACAGTCTCAGTCTCAGTCTCGCTTAATCGGGCGCCGCCATGTTATGACGTAATCAGTCTGCCGACTGCTTGTCATTAAGATACAGATGGTATTTAATTTGTTAGTATTGTTAACAAGAGATAGCAAAAATGAATCGAAAGAAATAGTATAAGTGGTGAATATCGTTTCTGTATCCCTTAACACGTCATTTAGTTCGTTTTATTAATTTAAAATTGGCTTTTTCTTTTAATAGTTCTTTAAGATATTAATATATTTTGGTAGCTTCAACAATAATTTATGGCAGCTCTTTTTTCATGTTTAAATCAAAATATATGATTAGGGGCCGTCCTAATGTCTGGAGCGCCTAAACCTATACGGGGCCCCTCCCGCCTTGCTAATCTAAATATGAGCATTGACTTTTCTAAATCCTTGAATTGATTCAAGTGATAACTAGTAAAATATGATAAGGATTTCAGAATCAGCTTCTTACAAGTATACACCACTAGAAGATCATGCAACCTATGACATTAGTTAATGGTTGATAGCAGACTATTTACACTGTGTTTTTTCAGTGCAGGGGTTCTCAAACTTTTAGACCGAAGTTGATACTTTTGTCGTTGCACGAAGTAATATTACAGAATTGTCAATGGTAACATTTAAATTTGTATAAGTTCTAGTTCTTATTATAGCAACGAGGGAGAACATTTGTTAGCTTGTTTGCCTTGTTATTAGGAGGTCTCAAGAACGATACTCGGTAAAACTTTGGTTAACCTTATTTTGTATGAGCCATTCTAGTAAATTTTGACTTTGGCTCGCCATGATTATTCGTTACGTTTTAGTTAAATTCCACAATGACAAGCATCCATGCACCAGCTGGGATTCGAACCCGGGATTTTCGAATCGCTGGCTTAGCGCCCTAACCCACACGGCTACAAGATCGGCAACGATTACCGGTGCCGAGCATCCTGACTGAGATTTTCCCTGATTCCATCAGTCACACTAGGGAAATGTTGGGATGGTACAATGGAGCAACAGTATAAAAATTATGAACAAAAGTAGTTAAAATTATTTCTGTTAAATAGCTAAAATCTACATTCGCTGATAAACAATCTTCTTATTTCAAGAGGAAATAATAGGTGCATTATTTTTTAAACTTTTTTTTTTTTTTTGCATTTATGTTCGAATGGGGTCGCCGTGGCTCAGCCAGTAGCGCGTCTTAATACAAATTTGCTGGCCTGGGTTCAAATTCCGGCCAATACGCTGTAAGCTTTTCTTCAGTGCTCCCATGCCTGGCGCTTTGAGGTGTATCAAATTGAGTCCTTGGTACTCTTTGATAGTAGCGGCGCAAAGGTGGGGCGTGCGGGGCCTCTACCCCGCGCGCCAAGTGTCGAGGAGCCCGTCGCAACATAACAGTGGGACGATGTCGAAAAAATTGGGACACAATCCCAAAATTAAAATTTAAAATATAAGCTCGAAAATCATCGCATGTTGTAGTAAAATGCCCAATAGACACTAAACTACTTCGTTTGCAATTCTGAAACACATAGTCATTAGTGCATGTCCGCTCAAATTTGCACATGTTTTCAACATTTTCGGAACGCGGTTATGTATATTTTATGTCTGCAGCAGAAATTGAGGCAAATAATTTGTTATGCAAATATGGTAGGCATAACAACACGAAATTATCACACACAGATACACCTAAATTAAAATTAGAAGATAAGACAAGACATTGTCCTGGCTTTCTCACGTTAAAGAAATATGTAAAAACGTTTACTTCACATTGCACGCCCTGAAACGCATCCACATTTACACACCTGAAAAGATTAGAAAATTACTTGTTGAAACTTTAATTATGCCCATTATCGACTACGGAGACGTTCTTTACAATGACATGCCAACTGATTTATCAGATCGACTACAGCGCGCACAAAATTCTTGCATACGATACGCTGTCGGGGCCAGGAAATATGACCATGTAACACCGCACAGACTAAAATTGAACTGCCTAGACTTGAAAACAACAAGAGTGCTTCACATTGCCTATCAAGTTCATAAGGCAGTAATGAAAATTAGTCCACAATATCTATCAGATCTCTTTCAATACCCCTGGGATACACGCAGAAGCAGACGATTTGATAATCTCTTAGTTATACCGAGACACAGAACATGCCAGTACAGCAAGGCTTTTGTTGCAACGGGAACACGGCTGTGGAACTCGTTGCCTTCAGAGCTCACGAAATAGCAATCAAGCGTAATATTTGAAAGCAAATACAGTAACATATTAGTAGCAGAAATGAAATTCAAATAGTATTTGTAATCTTCCCATTTATTAGAGAGAGAGAAAAAGAAATAGCAGCAGTTCTCCATCATTCTTGTTGAATTCGATCAGATTGCCGCACACAATATTGTGTGAATAAATGAGTTAATTTATAACTTATAGAAATGAACTAATATTTTTGTTGTTGTTGTGGTATATGACGGCAGCAGTATATAATGTTTCAAACCTAGATTAAGTATTCATGTATGTATGTATGTGTGTGAGTGGAATAAGATTTTTAATGTTAATTTGGATCCTAATTGTAAGTGTATTGATGTATAATGTTAAATGCTTAATCATGTTACTGGTAATGTGGAAGAGAAGGCTACATAGCCGTAACTTTATCAGTCAAATAAATCAAATCAAAATCAGAAGCCGTTGTAAAGTATTTGAGAACCTGAGGCGTATGCAGAAAATGTCGCCCCAGTTTTTATTAGAATTTTATTTACTTTAAATTTAATACATTGTATAGGAATTGAAAAAAATAAATGTAATAATGCGCATGCCACTTTTCCCATTTTTATAAATTTTGCCAAAAAATATTATAACAAATCCAATCACCTGTGATTTACATGAAAAAACAATCGTTTCTTTCAACTTGACAATTTTTTATTTCGGTGCTTAGTGCATTTGAGTTTTTCTTCTATATATAGATTTCGATGTTCCTGATTTGGCGCCCAAGGCACCTGCCTAAGGCACTGATGGTAGTTTTTCTATTTCGCCTACAGTGTAATGAAATCTTTAATATAGTTGAGAGCTCTGTTCTAACGTTTTTGTAATGCATGTACATCGAGAAACTACATTTACGAAATTCATCCAGACGCACAAGAAGCTAGGCAAGCCAAGCTCTAATTTTTAATAATTATAAAGTTCAGAATAAATACTTTCAGGAAATCCAACATTTAGCTGCTACTAGCTGCATCCTTCGTAAAACCTCCCCATTTGTGAGAAAACACGTTGCACGATAAGGACTTGGCGATGGCGCCTACAGAATCCACACCTTTTGTGAACAAAAGATAGCGGAATATGAAGGACTGGTTAATAGTAGTAACGATGTCGTGAAATGGGGTGGAATGAGAGCTGGTGTGCAAGAGCATAGGTGTCCATTTTGGCCTGACCTCCACTCCACCTCCCCACCAGCTCTGATCAGCCCCTCCACCTCCACTTCACATCACCCTTCAGCATGGAGTTCGCCCTCCACCTCCACTCCACATCACCCTCCAGCTATGATCTTCCACTCCACCTCCACTCCAGCTATGATCTATCCATCCACCTCCACTCCACACCACCCTCCAGCATGGAGTGCGCCATCCACCTCCACTCCACATCACCCTCCAGCATGGAGTTCGCCCTCCACCTCCACTCCACATCACCTTCCAGCTATGATCTGCCCCTCCACTCCACCTATGATCTGGCCATCCACCTCCACTCCACATCACCCTCCAGCATGGAGTTCGCGATCCACCTCCACTCCACATCACCCACCAGCACGGGTCAGCAGCAGTCTTTTTCGGCAAACAAGATTAATAAACACTGGTCTGGAGAGACAAGGACAAACCAAGGACATTCAGAAGGGGGAACACAATGGCATTCTATTTTCAAGAAACAGGACGCCGCAGGTAGTGATCTCTTATTAGGGGAAACTAATATATGGTGTAGTAAAAAGTAATCCATTATTTTTGCATGACATTGAAGGTTTGACACACCATAGTTAGAATGATCCGATTTAGGTCACATATGCGCCGTTTTGTTCGATAACGTGTTCCCATTTGGAAGGTAATATCATGATGCTTCTCTCATAGAAGCCCTTGTCCCCATTGGCAAAAAATTGAGACAGTCGATTTTCACAAGCCTCTCTTAAAGCGAATTTTTCACCAGCAAACGTGTTCGCCATGGACAGGAACAGATGGTAATCACTCGGTGTCAGGTCCGGACTATAAGGTGGATGCGTAAGAAGCTCCCAACCAAGCTCCCGGAGCTTCTGGCGAGTCACTATCGATGTGTGTGGCCTGGCGTTGTCCTGGTGGAACACAATGCCTCTCCTATTGGCCAAAGCTGGGCGCTTCTGGGCGATTGCTGCCTTCAGACGGTCCAATTGTTGACAGTATAGTTCCGAGTTAAGGGTTTGGCCGTAGGGGAGCAGCTCATAGTAGATAATTCCCTGCCAATCCCACCAAACACACAGCAAAACCTTCCTGGCCGTCAATCCTGGCTTGGGCACCGTTTGCGCCGGCGCACCGCGCTTCGACCACGACCGTTTTCGCGTGACGTTGTCGTAAGTGATCCACTTTTCATCACCAGTCACCAACCGCTTCAGAAATGGGTCGCTTTTGTTGCGATTCAGCAGCGATTCGCAGATGGAAATTCGGTCCATGAGGTTTTTTTGCGTTAACTCGTGTGGCACCCATACATCAAGCTTCTTTGTGTATCCAGCCTTATGCAAATGGTTCCACACGGTTTTTTGTGCAATGTTTAGCTCTTGGGCAATCGAAACAGTGCTTACATGACGGTCGGACGCGACAATGTCCATGATTTTATCGACATTTTCGACACTTGGCCTTCCAGTGCGTGGTACATCTTTGACGTCAAAATTACCGGCACGGAATCGACGAAACCAAAATTGCGCGTGATTGGCTGTTACAGTATCAGGACCATAAACACTATTCACAATTGCAGCCGCCTGGCTTGCGTTTTCGCCTTTATCGAAGAAAAACTGTAAAATATAGCGTATTTTCTCTTTGCTATTGTCCATTTTGACGCGCGCTCACACAACACTGAGTCAACTCATCACAACTATCTGAACAGTGTTTGTAGTACGCAATCTCATCGTTTGAACGCCATCTCGTTGAACCCGATCGGACTTATACAACGCGAGATACAGATCACTGAAGCCATCTATTGGCAAAATAATGGATTACTTTTTACTACACCAGATATAATGACTCATGCCGGTTGGTATTCGAAGCAACGCTATGACTAGTTGGGTTTGTCGTAAAGTATATGCATTTCTTAATTATTTAACATATACCTACGGGGAAGGGGGAACTCACTCATATTAACCTGCAACGATAAATAGTTTGGCGGGTAACTAAGAAAGTAATAAAAAAAAATAGCGGTCCACACCACAAACAATATTGAAATAAAGAAGAGAATGTAAAGAAATTCAATACAGAAGTATAATTTTCCGTTCAAATCATTATAATCCAATCATATTGTGTTTGTACCAGGAAAGTTGTTTGGTAGTTTCTATTTCTTCCATTCTATATGTTTTTTGGGGTGTTAAAGTCGAATCTGATGTTTGCTAACAAAATTTCGTGACGCAACATTGAAAATATACAAAAAAGTAAAAACTCTCAGTTTTGGCGGTTTGTTGGTTATAGCTCGTAAAATATTAACTTTTCGTAAATAAGCTCCCTATTCAAAATGAAAATACATAACATTTCCTACAAATGTTACTATATAGGATTTTTTTCTCCAACGAATCGTTCAGGCTCAAGCACTAGTTGGAAAGCGTATTTTGTCTGCCTCTGCCAAAAAAAAAAAAAAAAAAAAGTTGTCATTTAGATAATTCCTCCCAGTTGTCTGCTCATACCTTATTTAAATCGTATATGTAAAGGTACAGGTCATTTTTTTCTTCAAAAATTACATACTACTCAAGTTATATAATGAAGGCGGAAATTGTACAGATTCAGTTACAAAAAAGTTTAAATTTAACGAAAAATCTTTAACAATTATTACATATTGTTATATGATTATATATTACATTATTATATATGCAAAAATTATATGAGCCGTTGTCGTTTAAAGGGTCGTGGCTGAGAAGCTATAGAAGAAAAGAGGGCTTACAAACCAGACGGGGCATTTATAAAATCATTTGGGGAAGCCGGGAGAGAATAAATAAAACGAAAAGACGTATAAGACGGGAATTCCTTTTTTTTTCTAGTTCTGGAGATGACATAACAGTTCAACTAGCGCTTGAGCACCGAACGGTTCGTCGGAGAGAGAAAAGAAAAAGCAAATAGTAAAATTTCTAGGAAATATGTTGTTAGCAAACCTCAAATTCGGATTCAGCAATCAGCACTCCAAAAAATATATAGAATGGAAGAAATCAAAACTACCCCACAACTATCCCGCTAGGGGCCCTTTTGAGCACAAATTGACTGTATTATTACCTGACTGAGGAGAAACTCGGGAAAACACCTCAGTCAGGATGGTCGGCCGCTGGGATCGAATCCAGAACATCCCGAAAGCTACGCTAACGATCTACCAACTTTTAACCATTATTTGGGTTCTTCTACGTTTTGTAGTGGTGGAAACTTCTCTACTCTAAATACATTTTTCCACCGTATCCCCACCTCGAAGTGTATTCATCATCAAGAAAGGTATGTGTTGATGGTAACCTAAAACATAGTAGGTTGATTTTAAATATGACATTGATACATGAACAAGATTTATGTTTCCAGATCCACAGCGGGTATTGAACCTATGACCATGTGCATATAGACCTGAAGATGCAACTACTTAGATATACGATCATTACTGAGCAACTTCGAACTACATTTTCACGTGTAACGCTGCTAGATGAAAACATTAGTCAGGATTGTCCACCGCTAGGTTCGAACCCATGACCTCTGGAATGCTACATGAACAAGCCGTTCCGTCATCTCATAGACGATCTTCACCATTCCGCTATCTCCAGCTATTCCAACATAGGCCTTGTGTTACCGTAAGAAAGAACATTAGTCAGGATGATCGTCCAAATATCATCATTGTATCATGTCGGGAAATGAGTTAAATTCACGTTGAAAAATCTGAGGACACAACGTATCATACTGAACTATAGAAAAGTCTGTAAACAAACAAACAAAAAAAAGTTTGTCTTTATATGAAAGTAACAATGGAATATTGTATTGTCACCTGACTTACGTCGCTTTGCAAATTCCATCGTTGTAAGATGTCGGGAAATGAGTTAAACTAACGGTGAAAGATTTGAGGACACCACGAACCTTACTAAAATATAGTTTAAAAATATACCTATTTGTAACTAAAGAATAGTATTCAAAAGCATTACATCATAGCCTCTACAATAACCATTGTACAAACAATGATTCAAAAAGACGTGTTGAGTGATTTCTCCCCCCCGCCCCGAATCATCAGGAAAGAAAGGCATGTGTTTAACTAGTAAAACATAGTAAGATGACTTCAAATATGACATTGATACATGAACAAGACTTTCCATGATGGACTTGAACCTATGACCATGTGCATATAGACCTGAGATCATTACTGACCAAGTTCGAACTACATTTTCACGTGTAACGCTGAGTTGACAAGCGTACGCGCCAACCTAAGGCACATTTTCAAAAAAAAATAAATAAAAAAAAATACATTTTTATATATAAAAGGGAAAATATGACGCATAAAATATGCATACTTTGCAGGAAAGTGGACTTTGGTCTAACATGTCTTCGTGCAAAGTATGAATATTTTATGCCTCATATTTTTCCTTTTATATATAAATTTGAAACCACAAAACTGATTTGTTAATATTTAATAACTCTCAAAAACTTTTAAAAGTACCAACATGAATAATTATTTGCGAGAAGAAAGAAAAAAAGTCACTTAGGAACTGTAAAATTTTTACTAGCATAGTGTTCCTGTAAGTGAGTGGTAACGCTTGCTGCCTTGCAGTCAATGAATCCGGGGTTTGATTCCGATCAACACTTTATGTTAATTCAGATTTTCTGGCATTTAGGCAACTTTGGCTCGGTGTAGCATTCCGGAGGTCGTAGGTTCGACAGAAAGGAAAATGAAAACTCTTGAGACATGAGTTTGCCGGTGGCACAATTTCTCACGTTAATGAGTAGTGATATACTAGGCCTACAAACTAAGAAAAACAATAGGGACACAAAAGTGGCTCCAAGCCCACGATAAACTGTAGGTCCTGTCCTTAGATGCTTACCAGCTCGTTTAGGGCATTCATAACAAATCAATTAAGTAAAGCATATGCGCGAACAAACGTTTGAGGCACATTTTGAAATAAAAAACATTCACGATTACATTTTTACATAAAAGAGGAAAAATATGAGGCATAAAATATTTATACTTTGCACGAAGACATATTAGACTAAAGTCCGCGTTTGTGCAAAATATGAATATTTGATACATATTTGCACAAAATTATGACTTCATATCCCACCTTAAACTTAAAACCCTGGCGGAATCCCTGCTCTATATTACCACTTCTAATATTATTTGAATAATGTTATTCTCTAGAAGGAGAAATAATGTATGTTGCGTTTTTACAATATTATACAAACAGGGCTAGGAATCATTCAAGTGTGCTATTCAGGTGCGTGTTTCACAATGGCAGTGAAAACATTAGTTAATTTTTGTTTTAGCTGAACATTAACATTTATTTCATTAGCGTTCTATTTTATTGTGTTACTCGTCAAATTTTAAATAAACTCAACTACGTCAAAAACCTGTTAGGACAACTAGCGTTGTTTCGAATACAAACATGTGTGACTCATCATTCTTGTTTGTTACACAGACATATGCATTGCTAACTGTATTGTTTCGTCACCTGAGGCAGTTTCTTTCTTCAGGCTCAAGCCCATCTCCTGCAAATATTCCTTACGAGCAAAAAAAAATTGTCAAGTTCAGGTAACAAAGAAATCAGCGCCCCAGGGGGTGCAGCCACTTGCTTTAGCGTCCTTCTCACGTGCTATGAACCATAAACAAGAAAGATTTAGGAAGATGGGTAATGTCTGTTGGTATCAGAAAGTTATGTCAGTACTGAATACCATGGAGTAAATTACTTCATTACAATTTATATACGTTAATATAGTTCGAATGGAAATATATTTGGAAAGTTAATATATGCATTGTCATAGGTTCAAGACCCGTTGTGGGTCTGGAAACAGTCTTCGTTCATGTATCGGGACAGAGGAGAGGCGAATCCTTTCCTCTCCTCTGTCCTGGCCTGAGCATATGTTCAAAGGGCCATCCCTTAATTTGCCTGGTGTGACAGGAGAAACCCTGGAAAAACCTCTGCCATAATGGTCGATCGCTGGGATGGCATGTTTCTTAAACAATTCGTACCAAAAAGTAAAAGATAATTTTGTTTATGTATGACTAGAAAGAAAAGCATGGGGCGCGCCAATTGAAGACTTTATGGAGTAACTGAATATGACAGGGGCGCCGTAAGGATTTAGGCCGACGACTGGAATAATATTTCATATTGCATTATTAAATATTCAATATTTAATATTGTATTATTAAAAATTCAATAATATTTACAAATCTTTATACTGACATATTCAACAACCTGGAAAGACATCAGTCAGGATGGTCGGCCGCTGGGATCGAACCCACGACCTCCTGAATTCTACCCCGACCCTCTACCACTGAGATACGACTGCTTGGTCCTGGGTTCCGGACCCCTCCAAATTCAGTTTTCTTTTCGGTGAAATTAGTATCACTTTTGGCAAAATTATTCTGTTGATTTTGGCAAAATCACATTCGGGGTTTCCAGGTTAATTTTTTCAGTAACATGTCATGATGGCATTAATTATAGGCCTTTTGTCTCCCAGATTCGATCCTTAAGACTGTGGCTTCTGTAAAAGTTTTTGGGAGGCAAGATAACTTTGCTAGAGATGGTAAGTAGAACGAAAAAGTTCCCTCTCCCGGGGACATACAAGGCAAATGTAGGAAACATTTTAGGTACGCATCATCTCCTGGATTGAACCTGAGATACTTGAATTTTTATTGGATAGTTAGTAGAGCGTTGTCTTACCATTCGAGTAGTCCTGGGTTCGATCCCAGCGGCCGACCATCTTGACTGTGTTGTTTTCAGTGGTTTTCCTCAGTCGCACCAGCCAAATGCCGGGATGGAACCTTCAATATAGGTCCCAGCAAGCGTTACCACCAACTCACAGGAACACTATTGTAGCCCAATTTTCACTTCATACACCCCTCATTCTGAGAATCCTGGCGGAATCCATGCTCTCTACAAGTACTTCAGCCGTTATTTTAATAATCGCATTATTTATAAGGAGAAATGATGTATAAGGAGACTTTGTAATCATAGTATATCACTATTCAGTAGGAACTGTACAAAACGTGAGAAATCGCGCCACCGGGAAACTCATGTCTCAAGAGATATCATTTTTCTTTTTGTGGAACCTACTGACACAGATTTTCTGTCAGTCGTAATTGACAGTTATTCGATATACACTCCTCATGAGATTTTCCAGTTTTTTTCCTCGACCGGGAGGCGAAACCTTTCCTCTCCCCTGTCCCGGCTTGAGCCTGTGTTGAAAGGGCCATCCCGGCATCTGCCTTGTGTAACTGAGGAGAAACATAAAAAAAACCTCTGTCAGGATGGTCGGCCGCTGGGATGGTCTGTTTCTTAAACAATTTACCAAAAAGTAAAAGAATTTTATTTATGCATGACTAGAAAGGAAAGCATAAGGCGCGACAATTGAAAAACTTATAGAGTAACTGAATATGACATACCAACGGGAGAGGGAAACTCACTCAAGTTAACCTGCAACGATGAATAGTTTGGCGAGTTTCAACACTGAAGTAACTAAGAAAATAACAAAAATACTTTAGCAGTCCACAAAGTATAAGTAAAACTGAGGTTATTCTTTTCTGCCCAATCACTAGTCACCTCTGAATAATATTACAGTTTCCGGGATGAAAGCTTGAATACGTTTCGCAAGGAAATTTTTATTTATTGTGTGAGTGACGGCCTGACGGGTGACACGCTAAAATTTTGCAATTGTAAATTTCGTTGGTTTCTTGTTGGCTTCACTACGCAGGTTCTAATTCTAGCAGAACAATGAGTAAACCCTTGTTGCTGGAATTTTATTTTAGGTATGATTGACGCTCCGGGATAGACCCCCGATCACCTATGAAAGAAACACTAGATTTATGTAATCAAGCATCTTACTTGGCAAATTACTGGAATGTCGTTTAAGTTTGCTGTACGGTACTGAAATATTTTCAAAAATGGGATTATTTAAGACCTTTTGGCTTCTTTGGCGTTATACACCTACGCAATTACGGGCATTCTAATTTCTCAGTTAAAATAAACAATGTCAAAGTCTAGGATAGTTCATTTGATACACATTCACATGTATTATTGGGGCCGCTTTCCAAAATTTCATCATTGCTTATCATTTGTCCAGTATCTTCAAAAATATGAAAACACACTCGCACCGTAGGTAGTGGTACGAACTTACGAAGGTCAGTGAACTATTTTATTTCACTATGTAGTAGTGGAACAAGTCCTCCTTCAGCATGGAATTCGCCCTCCACTCCACATCACCCTCCAGCACGGAGGTCACCACCACCTCCACTCAACCTATTATCTGCCCCTCCACCTCCACTCCACATCACCCTCCAGCATGGAATTCGCCCTCCACCTCCACTCCAGCTATGATCTGCCCCTCCACCTCCACTCCACATCACCCTCCAGCTATGATCTGCCCCTCCACTCCACCTCCACTCCAGCTGTGATCTGACCATCCACCTCCACTCCACATCACCCATCAGCATGGAGTTCGCCCTCCACCTCCACTCCACATCACCCTCCAGCTATGATCTACCCCTCCACCTCCCCCAGCTATGATCTGCCCCTCCACTCCACATCACCCACCAGGATGGAGATAGCCCTCCACTCCACATCACCCTCCAGCTATGATCTTCCCCTTCACCTCCACTCCACATCACCCTCCAGCTATGCTCTGCCCCTCCACCTCCACTCCACTTCCACTCCAGCTCTGATCTGGCCATCCACCTCCACTCCACATCAACCATCAGCATGGAGATAGCCCTCCACCTCCACTCCACATCACCCTCCAGGTTGGAGGGTGATGGGGAATTATGTTGAGGGGTGGCCTCCGGAGGGATGGACACCTTTGTGCAAGAGTGATGGATTAAACTCATTAGAGGAATGGGATGAAAATGGGACCCACGCTCAGCGAGTGAACGAAGTACTCTGTCTTGGTTAGAGAGAGGCTCAGAATAATGGGGAAGTAGGAAATTATGGCAGTCTGCGTTCAGATTGTTCTCGAAAGGGCATCAATCAAATTCTGTTGCCCCTGGCCCCAGATTGCCTTGCACCGCTACTTCTCTTTGACACCTTGGGAGGTAAAGGCGGTCGATCGTGAGATTGACCAGTAACCACCCCACCACACTTGGTGCCGTAGGTCGAGAATACGTGGAAGTTACGGAAAGTTTATTGGAAAAGTTTCTTTTACTTTGTTTGGTGCCAAAGTAATTCTGTGAACACATGCAAGACCTGATAAAAGACATTATCAAAAAAGTTACTCTTCCAAAATACTTACAGGTGCCCAGCTCTGTTCTCTAGAAAAATAGTTGTATGGTTGTCCAAATCATGGCGTTTCTGTACAGTCTCTCATAAGGGGTAATGCTTTTTCTAATCCTTAAACATGTTTCTCGAAAGTACAGAAATGTTACTTATTAGGCTCTTGCATTCCACAGAATAACAGTTTGTTTTATCCTGGGGAGTAAAATCAAATTTAGGATAAGTAGTGTCAGTTTTGAATAATCTTGGATTGGACACAAGATATTTCCTCGCTCAATCAGTTACATTGTGTTAGGTCAGTTATACGTTTATTGTTAATTATTCACTACCCAAGTAGCAAATTTTGTTTGGGCCAACGAATCTCTGATCGTATGTTTTCCCGTTAGATTCACGTTGGCAAGCAGGGCCGCCCTACGTACTAAATGCCGTTGGCTATAACGCTGGCCTGAACAGTGATGCCCAACGGAGAAAAAACTACATGGCAATTTCAATGTACATTTGCACAAACGTTGGAATAATGTTGACAACGACGATGACTGAACCGAGGCCCCGTTGCACAATGCCGACGAAATGCCAACAATTACACGACCCAACGACGAGCAAAATAACCTACCAAAAGTGCTACTATATTTTCTTGAAGGTATATTGCACACAGTGCAGATCCATATTCAAGTTGCCTTTTTGTTTTGTCTTCGCTATTACACGTTCTTTGGGTGAAAAGTTGTGGTTGCGATGGGATTCGTGCCTCCGACGGTCAGCAACGAGATTTACCTTATGCCTTAACCACTCAGCTATGCTGGTCTTCCAAGTGGAAAATGTTTTTCATTCCTTTTGTGGTACGAAGACAATTAAGAAGCTTGTTTGCAAAACTACTATAGCCATGTTACATTTTTAATGTTTTTTTTTTCTTCATATAATATACACATTTCTGATAGGATTTTGAAGCCAATGTTCATTGGATAAGATACTTTCTCGTTCAAACTGACAACAAACTCGATTCAAGAACTTGTATATTATGTGAATTACAGTAACAAAAATCATCTAGCTAACTCTCTTGGAAAAAATAATAAAATTGGTTGGCCAAAGTGCGGATTCAGGTCGGTAAACCAACGATCTTCTGCTCCTCCATTTTCCTCCTCAACTCCAGGAAGCAAAAAAAAAAAAAAAAAGACACGTGTGTGTTGCTTTTTGTTATAGAAACAAGCATTGGACCAATGTATGTTTTAACGCTCCCTTTGCCCAGTACAAGATTCGAGTTTTACATTAGTTCTTAATAGAAATCATGTTTATATTATTGTGATCGACTCCAATTTAAATTTATTGATTATTTTGTATTAATTTTAGTTTATTTAATTTTGCATTCAATTTTGTTGAAATAACTCTAATTTCTTTAAAAATATTTAATTTTGTTGTAAATTCTGAGAAATAATAAAGATGGCTTGCAGAGATTTTCAACGCGATCTCTTTTAGCATTAAGCATATGCAAAAAAAACACACACATACGTATATTATGACGTAGATGAATCGGTCCACTTTCCTTTAAGCGGCCATCTTTGGTACGGACAGGAAATTACCCGATTAACACGTGCAAGCTTCAATATTATGAGCAATAAGGAATAACAAAGTAATGAACTACTGTAACCTAAAAACTTTCGTCATCTTGGAAATCATAAAAAAGACCACGAAGCTGTAATAAGCTCTCGAACGCCACCACGACACCAGTGGAGAGGTCTCTAGAAGGAAGCTCTGCATTATTTTTATCCAGAAGTAGCAATTTTTTTCTCAGAATAGCAGTCTTTTTTTATACAACTTTGAGATGTCATTAGGAGAATACATCTTTCAACTTTAATTCTGAGGTATGTTTCTTGGATTCTATATACTTGTGCTTGAATAAAACCATTTTGCCTGAACTACGTACATGCTCTGTTATCCAAATTAGAAATTCTTTCACGAATCGAATTCATCTTTTAGTGTGTGCTGTAAGCTCGTGTTATAAGTTTACGTGTTGAGAATCTGCGCCTTTTTAAGGGAAATGTAAAATCTTGTACCTTCTCATTCCTAACGTTAGAACATAAACCATCCCGAAAGAAAACGTTATTTTAACTTAATTTTCGTTGAACGTCCCTCTCGTAAGCGCTCACCCTTTTATCAGAGCTACGCTTATTTCACGTTACTTAGACCCCAAATAGCCAAGACTAAATCTACAGAAATTACACTTCCATACAAATAGCGAGAGATTTCACTCCAAACGTTCACATTTCTCTACAGACATTCGTAAGAACTTACAGACGCTCACATACAATTTCGAGACATTCACATTATGTTAGTGCATAAGTCATTTGCAGATGCATTGAGGATTAATTCAAGTAAACTATCTTTCTAACTGCTGAAAAAATAACTGAAGAATTTGTTTTACTTTGCAGGAAGCAGTCAAGGGCTTCCAAGTGAAGATGTTATTGTGGAACAACCGATTCCTGTTGTTCCTAGCTCAACCACAGAAGAAGGTACCTCTTCAACAGCTGCTGAACGGCTTGTTGGCGAACC